>JBBPBX010082530.1:0-15715 GCA_038048925.1 Garcialebias charrua | reverse complement strand
CACAGAGGTCACCAAATTTGATACCCGTCAAAATCGGTGACCTTACTGTAATTTCACATAAATATTTTCAAAGTTCATTTTAAATGTGTTTTGGAGTTCTACCACCTCCTCACTACAGTCTGGGGGCAATTAACATAACATGGGAGCCTCATGTACTCCGTATCACAGAGGCCACCAAATTTGATACCCGTCAAAATCGGTGACCTTACTGTAATTTCACATAAATATTTTCAAAGTTCATTTTAAATGTGTTTTGGAGTTCTGCCACCTCCTCACTACAGTCTGGGGGCAATTAACCTAACATGGGAGCCTCAAGTACTCCGTATCACAGAGGTCACCAAATTTGATACCCTTCAAAATCGGTGACCTTACTGTAATTTCACATAAATATTTTCAAAGTTCATTTTAAATGTGTTTTGGAGTTCTACCACCTCCTCACTACAGTCTGGGGGCAATTAACGTAACATGGGAGCCTCAAGTGCTCAGTATCACAGAGGTCACCGAATTTGATACCCGTCAATATCGGTGACCTTACTGTAATTTCACATAACTATTTTCAAAGTTCATTTTAGATGTGTTTTGGAGTTCTACCACCTCCTCACTACAGTCTGGGGGCAATTAACATAACATGGGAGCCTCAAGTACTCAGTATCACAGAGGTCACCGAATTTGATACCCGTCAAAATCGGTGACCTTACTGTAATTTCACATAAATATTTTCAAAGTTTATTTTAAATGTGTTTTGGAGTTCTGCCACCTCCTCACTACAGTCTGGGGGCAATTAACATAACATGGGAGCCTCAAGTACTCCGTAACACAGAGGTCACCAAATTTGATACCCGTCAAAATCGGTGACCTTACTGTAATTTCACATAAATACTTTCAAAGTTAATTTTAGATGTGTTTTGGAGTTCTGCCACCTCCTCACTACAGTCTGGGGGCAATTAACATAACATGGGAGCCTCAAGTACTCCGTAACACAGAGGTCACCAAATTTGATACCCGTCAAAATCGGTGACCTTACTGTAATTTCACATAAATATTTTCAAAGTTTATTTTAAATGTGTTTTGGAGTTCTGCCACCTCCTCACTACAGTCTGGGGGCAATTAACATAACATGGGAGCCTCAAGTACTCCGTAACACAGAGGTCACCAAATTTGATACCCGTCAAAATCGGTGACCTTACTGTAATTTCACATAAATACTTTCAAAGTTAATTTTAGATGTGTTTTGGAGTTCTGCCACCTCCTCACTACAGTCTGGGGGCAATTAACATAACATGGGAGCCTCAAGTACTCCGTAACACAGAGGTCACCAAATTTGATACCCGTCAAAATCGGTGACCTTACTGTAATTTCACATAAATATTTTCAAAGTTCATTTTAAATGTGTTTTGGAGTTCTACCACCTCCTCACTACAGTCTGGGGGCAATTAACATAACATGGGAGCCTCAATTACTCCGTAACACAGAGGTCACCAAATTTGATACCCGTCAAAATCGGTGACCTTACTGTAATTTCACATAAATACTTTCAAAGTTAATTTTAGATGTGTTTTGGAGTTCTGCCACCTCCTCACTACAGTCTGGGGGCAATTAACATAACATGGGAGCCTCAAGTACTCCGTAACACAGAGGTCACCAAATTTGATACCCGTCAAAATCGGTGACCTTACTGTAATTTCACATAAATATTTTCAAAGTTCATTTTAAATGTGTTTTGGAGTTCTACCACCTCCTCACTACAGTCTGGGGGCAATTAACATAACATGGGAGCCTCAATTACTCCGTAACACAGAGGTCACCAAATTTGATACCCGTCAAAATCGGTGACCTTACTGTAATTTCACATAAATATTTTCAAAGTTCATTTTAAATGTGTTTTGGAGTTCTGCCACCTCCTCACTACAGTCTGGGGGCAATTAACATAACATGGGAGCCTCAAGTACTCCGTATCACAGAGGTCACCAAATTTGATACCCGTCAAAATCGGTGACCTTACTGTAATTTCACATAAATATTTTCAAAGTTCATTTTAAATGTGTTTTGGAGTTCTACCACCTCCTCACTACAGTCTGGGGGCAATTAACATAACATGGGAGCCTCAAGTACTCCGTATCACAGAGGCCACCAAATTTGATACCCGTCAAAATTGGTGACCTTACTGTAATTTCACATAAATATTTTCAAAGTTCATTTTAAATGTGTTTTGGAGTTCTGCCACCTCCTCACTACAGTCTGGGGGCAATTAACATAACATGGGAGCCTCAAGTACTCCGTATCACAGAGGTCACCGAATTTGATACCCGTCAATATCGGTGACCTTACTGTAATTTCACATAACTATTTTCAGGTTACAACGTCATTGGAAGGCGTTTTTGTAATGAAATGTTATGTTAATGTTGTCTTTGTGTGAGAAATTGGACACCTTGGAGTAGCTGTGATGTGTTGGCTAATTTTGTGTTAGCCACAGTGAATAAACAGATTTTTATTATTTTTATTATTAATGCTCCTAACATCTATACAAGCAATGATAACGTTATGTCTTCAAGCAGTGGGGAACATGAGGAACTCTGTTTTTTTTATTGACAAACTGTGCCACAACAGTATAACATCAAATACAGTATTTATGTAGAATGTACAACTCTGAAGAAGTCTCTTTTTACGGTGTTTACAATCTGGAGAACTATTTGATACAATCCAACCTCACATATTAACTGAACGGCTTGTTGAACAGTTTCCTCTGAGTAACAATTTGATGGGCTGGATCTTGGTTTTTTAAGTAACAGGACACAGAGAGTAAGGGTGAATAATTGTCTCTCTGAATCTAAGTCCTCTTCCACCGGGTCACCCCAGGGATGTGTACTGTCACCCCTGCTTTTTATTCTATACACCAACATGTGTCGGAGCAGACATGAGAGCAGGTACATTATAAAGTATGCAGATGATTCTGTTATTGTCAGTCTGCTTAAAGGAAATGAAAGTAGCCATGGGCAGGTGACTGATGATTTTGTTCAATGGTGCGAGGACTCTTTCCTCAAACTAAACACAGATAAGACAAAAGACATGATCATTGATTTTAGGAAGAAACATCACCAGCACGGAGTAACTTTAATTAAAGGTCAAGCAATTGACAGTGCAGTCGTACAAATATCTCGGGACAATCATAGACGATAAATTAAACTTTGAAACCAATTTTGACAAGGTGTGCAAAAAGGCCCACCAGCGCCTTTATTGTCTAAGGAAACTCAACCATTTTAATATTGACCGAACCATAATGACCATGTTTTATCGTGCTTTTATTGAATCAGTTTTATCCTTTTCTTTGGTGTCATGGTTTAGTCACACAACACTGAGAGGAAAGAATTCCCTTCAGCAGATTGTTAAGCTGTCATCTAAACTGACCGGAGGAACCCAAACCTCAGTTACATCCATGTATGTTAGTCAGGTACAGAGGATAGCTTCTTCTGTTTTAAAAGATGTCCTTCATCACCTGTACGGAGAGTTTCAGCTTCTTCCCTCTGGTCGGATGTTTTTAGTCCCTAAATGTAGGACAACACGTTTTAAAAATAGCTTTGTTCCCACTGCTGTTACTGAAATGAACAAACTGAAATAACGTTGAAGCTTTTAGTGGTTATATGTTTTTATTTTTCATTTTACATATGATTTGGGGAGCCTTAACTACGGAAGCGTATTGCTGACACCTGGAGAAATTTTTTTTGGGGGCTTATGTAGTAATAATGTGATACGTATCAAGTAATAACGTGATACGTATCACGTAATTACTTGATACGTATCACGTATTACTTGATACGTATCACGTTATTACTTGATACGTATCAAGTAATTACTTGATACGTATCACGTTATTACTTGATACGTATCACGTTATTACTTGATACGTATCAAGTAATTACTTGATACGTATCACGTTATTACTTGATACGTATCACGTTATTACTTGATACGTATCACGTTATTACTTGATACGTATCACGTTATTACTTGATACGTATCACATAATTACTTGATAAGTATAGATGTCCATCCACATGGTATCAGCACCATTAGCCAGATGGAGCTCAGTCTCTGCAATGAAGTCCTCCTGGTCCTCAAACACCTCAATCCATGCGTCCTCCTACTGCTGTGATCTTTTACAAACATGTTTCTGTTCTCAAGGACTTATTTCAGTTTACAGCTACAAGAGTTTGATTTCAGCTGCAGCTTTCTGACGTTTCCCTAAAATTTGAGCATCATTTGTTAAATTGTTTTTGTGCAGTTTTAAATGAAGAACTAGCATTACCTCCTCTACTCTAAAAATCATCTCTTAAAGGGAACTCATCTGAGCACGGTGAGGTGCGTCAGCCCTCAGACTGAGTGTTGAGGATCACTCTCAGCTACTACCACACCAAGTTCCACCTCGGTGTCTGTAAAACTGAGTTATTGTCCAGTTTGTGCAGCTGTGGCAGCCATCTTGAATTAGAATCCCTTGTAGACGTTCATTAGATGCCATTTGCAGCTTATTAGATATTTTGCTAACAGACACACAAAGACATCTGCAGAAACATCAGTATTTATCCTTTCAGGGCTGACCATTACCCATAATGCAAGTTCGCCCATACGCTTGTTTTTGCCTGCATGCTAACAATGGCTAATTTGCAGAACTTGATCAAGTTTTACTTCATGCTTGGTCTAAAACATGGAGAGATACTGATGATGCTTCACACTGTG
Source organism: Garcialebias charrua (assembly GCA_038048925.1). Lineage (NCBI taxonomy): Eukaryota > Metazoa > Chordata > Actinopteri > Cyprinodontiformes > Rivulidae > Garcialebias > Garcialebias charrua. The sequence continues at coordinate 10,984 of JBBPBX010082530.1, read as the reverse complement.
GATGACATCATCATTTGTATGCGCACTCTGAGAAGAATCCTGAGCAGAATGGGACTGTACAGAAGGAAAAACCAGTCGGACCCTCTACATGTGGCTGCGTTCCTCATTGACCAGCTGGAGAGCTCTGGTAATCATCACGGATATAAGTTTCACCACCTTAAATGTATTCAGAGTGGATACGTTGTGACTCAAAATACAGTGAGACACCTGCTGACATTTCTGGACCCCAGTGGTGTGGAGCAAAGGAGAAGGAGGCGGCTGAAGCGACGCGTGTATGTAAACCCTGGACCTAATTTCATGTGGCACGTTGACTCCTATGATAAACTGAAGCCGTATGGTATTTGTAATAACGGAGCCATCGATGGCTTTTCAAGACAAATGATATGGCTTCATGCTTTCTCAACAAGCAGTGATCCTAAAGTCATCGCGGGATATTTCATAACTGAAGTTGAAAAGAGGAAGGGGACACCTGCCCGAATCCGTGCTGATTTTGGCACAGAAAATGTCACGATGGCAGAAATGCAGAAGTTCTTAAGATGGAGTTCTGATCCTGATGCAAAATCTTTAAAATATGTAAATGGAAAAAATGCTGGCAAATTTCTTAGTTTCTTGTCTGATTTCAATTTCCTGATATAGTTTATATACTGTATATATATTTTTGTATTATTTATCTTTATCGGTTTTATTTACACTTTGTCATGAATCACCTTTTGTAACTGATTGTAAGAATTTGTTCTTTTTTGTTTTGTATTATTTGTTAAATAAAGTTAAAAAAATAAAATAAAAATCGCTTCTACCCTCAGGAATAATGTGGATAAGCAATACGGTTGTGTAATTGACCTATTTAGCATTATCATCACCATTTTGATGTGTCATCTATGTTCTATTTGAATAAAATATTGGCATTTCACATCTCCATATCATTGCATTAATTTTTTAATCACACTTTGTTTAATGTCTCATTTTATTTGGAATCCCGTTTATACACATATGTATATTTACAGTAGATGTATATTTATGTGTTTGTGTGTGTATATATATGTAAATATATATATGATATGTAAAATATAGTATTTTAATCTGCATTAGCACAACTTGTTACTCTTCTAAATTGGTAACTTTCTCATACAATATGTGCACCTGACATCCACTGAATATTAAGTATTAACAGAAATTTAAACTTCTACAGGAGCTGCTACAACTTTTTTACCTGTGGAGCACTCACACCATCCGCCACCAAGGGTAATCATCGATGTGAATAATCACGATGTGGTTGCAGATCTGATCATGTTGCTTTGTTTGTGCTCAACTGCTCACAGGCCACATAAGGTGCAAAACTACAAGTCAAAAATAACATAATGCACACAACAGGTTAAACATTTCTTATTTTTTTTTAATTTTAAACACTTCACACACACACATTTTAAAGTTTGCTTTGAACTTTATTTTCCTTCAAATTTTCAAAACGGAGACATAAAACATCATCCTATAGAAAACTAATGTACTCTTTGACACAACATGGCCATATAAAAAAGGAACAAAAAGATTTAGAAAACACAAATTAAGCTTATGCTTAACTGTCCATCTGTTAGGCACTTTTAGGATTTAGTGTAAACCTTACACACAATTTGAAGTTTGCATTGAACTTTTTTTCTTCTTCAACAACAGAGCCAAAAAACATGACCGTCAAGTATAAACCTTTAAAAAAAAATACTGCACTCTAGAAACATGTCTATATAAAAAAAGTGTACAAAAAGTTTGTTCCAACAAAAATAAAGCTTTCGGTATGTTTCACTTTCCATCAGTTAGGCACTTTCAGGATTTATGTATGGGCGAACTTGCATTATGGCTAATGGTGCTGATACCATGTGGATGGACATCTATACTTATCAAGTAATTATGTGATACGTATCAAGTAATAACGTGATACGTATCAAGTAATAACGTGATACGTATCAAGTAATTACTTGATACGTATCAAGTAATAACGTGATACGTATCAAGTAATAACGTGATACGTATCAAGTAATAACGTGATACGTATCAAGTAATAACGTGATACGTATCAAGTAATAACGTGATACGTATCAAGTAATAACGTGATACGTGTCACGTAATTACTTGATACGTATCACGTTATTACTTGATACGTATCACATTATTACTACATAAGCCCCCCCAAAAAATTTTCTCCAGGTGTCAGCAATACGCTTCCGTACTTAACACCGTTATGTGCAACATTATCTGTTTATGGTTTCTTTGAAGTGTTTTTACTAAATGTTTTTACTGTTTTTATTTGTGTGTGCGCATGGATGGATGTATGCTTTGTACCACTGCAAACCACATTTACCCTTGGGTATAAATAAAGTAACCTGAACCTGAACTATGTCATAAATCACAACCAACCACATACAGTACACTAAAATACAACTGCTAATATGTACAGGCTGGAGAACTGCATACCTAACAACCAACCGTATACACTACAATACAACAACTACGTATTATGTACAGGCTGGACAGCAATACTCGTCATGGTACCCCACACAGCTGTTATGAAACCACCTTCCGCAGTCGTCACATTTGATCTGTAAACACAAAAAACAATGCTTGATTTCATCAAATAACTGTCACACAACACCGTGACGTGTAAAAAACGTATTTCCCAGTTCATTATTTAAACTAATGTATTAAAAAAACACAGTTGTTCATGTTGCTGGATTAATTTTTTTCAACTATACTTTTTTAAGTTGAAGACCCCGAGGAGGGAAACGTGTTAGGAGACAGAGGTAGAGGAGTAAAGTGAAGAATGTAAGACTGAGGGTTGCAACTCTAAATGAGGGGACAATGACAGGCAAAGGTAGAGAGCTGGCTGACATGATGCAGAGAAGGAAGGTAGATGTTTTATGTGTCCAAGAGACCCAGTGGAAGGGCAGCAAGGCTCGCAGTATTGGAGCAGGGTTCAAACTGTTTTACCATGGTGTGGATAGAAAGAGAAATGGAGTAGGGATGGTCCTGAAGGAGGAGTTGGCAAATAATGTAGTAGAGGTGAAGAGAGTGTCAGATAGGCACCCACCCTGGTGGTGGAATACTGAAGTGCAGGACGCCATTCAAACAAAGAGATTAGCCAAGAAGAAATATGACAGTGAGAGGACTGAAGAGAGGAGACTGGAATATAAGGACATGGGACATAGAGCAAAGAGGGAAGTAGCTAAGGCAAAGCAAAGGACGTACAATGAGTTGTATGGGAGACTGGACACTAAAGAGGGCGAGAAGGACTTGTACCGATTGGCAAGACAGAGGGATCAGGCTGGAGAGGATGTGCAGCAGGTTAGGCTTATTAAGATGGGAATGGGAATGGCACATTGTGTTGTTGCTGATCCGTGTAATTTTGCTGCTGATGTGTTTCATGTTGCTACTGATATTTTTCATGTTGCTACTGATATTTTTCATGTTGCTGCTGATATGTTTCATTTTGCTGCTGATCTGAATCATGTTGCTGTGTTCATCCATGCCCATCTGCTCATTCAGACTCATGTTCGTGCTGTTGTTGGGAGTAATGTTTTTCTATGATATGAGTGCTTAGTGTATTTATTGTTTATGTTTTTCTGAGTTCTTTTATTATGTTTTTGCTGTTTTTCGCTTACATTGTATTGCTGGATGTTACTGGGACTGAGTGTACATCATCTCATTTCATCACATGTTAAACATGTGATGCGTATGACAATAAACATTCTCTAAGTCTGACTCTGATATGGGTTTATATAAAAAAAACTACATCCATGGCTCTTATGGAATTAACAGAACTAATCTCCACAGCTGTCAATCAAAAACAACATAGTGTAAGTGTATTTGTTGATTTAAAATAAGATTTAGACATAGTCGATCACACCATTGTCCTTTAGAAGTTGAGCAAATATGGTATTAGAGGACCAGCGCTGCAGTGCATTTGTACTTGGATGTTAGAAGGCAATTTGTACAGATGGATAACACACAATCAAATCTCTGCAGAATCACATGTGGAGCCCCACAAGTCTCTATGTTGATCCACTGTGAGAGGGTGCAAGTTTTAAGACTTAGATGAATATAGCATCTTAGACTGAAAAACTGTTTGTTACGAAAGACGAAACATTTATACATTTTATTTGCATGTTTTTTTTGTTTTGTTTTCTGAATTTATAGTGGACCAGACTTAGGTTTTTTTATATATAGACAATATAGAACATGTTTTTTACCCTCAAAGTGTTCATTTCTTACCAAAAGTAACAAAACAGTTTTTACAAATAAAACGACACCCCAGGTTTATAAAGACATGCAAATCAGATGTGATAATATTTACCTTTGTATGGTGCCATTCAATCGTTCCACCAATCCATTTGTTTGAGGGTGGTAAGGTGCACAAAGGCTTCTTTTGATTCCTAATGCATTGCAGACATCTGTGTTTATCTATAATATCACAAGAACAAATGACAATCCAGGAACTGGTGGGTAGACAATACATTAAAGCAGTATATGCAAATACCCAAAGTGTAGCTGAGTTGAGCAAGATACAGTTTTTCCAAATATAAGAAATTAAAGTTCACGAATAACTAAAGTATAAATACTTACATAGTTTACAAATTCCTTTCCCTGATCTGTGAGTATGCGTATTGGCATCCCAAATACGTAGAAATAGTCTAACATGGCTTGTGTTACCTCCACTGCTGATTTGGACTTCAACGGGTATGCCATTGGCCACCTTGTGCAGTAATCAATTATAACAAGGATGTATTGATTTTTTTGTTCTGTCATGACCAGTTTCCCAATGAGGTCCATCCCAACAAGTTCAAATGGACATTTTGTCTGTTGAAATAAATAATTTGAATGAAAGTCACTTCTATAAACAATGAAAACTTGTATTTAGATTATAACATATCCAGACTGAAAGAACATGTACAGTACTTTGAAATGACATTGTGCCATTTTGGATCACCATCAAGTTACTGTATTGCCTTCAATTTTTATGAAAAGCTGTATAGATCACATATCACTAAAAAGAAGTTTGACTTTGCAATGTTGTTGTGGCAGGGGAGGGTGGATGGGGGCTTTGGGTGTAGGGATTTCTGAGGGGGAAATTATGAAGTCTGTGTGTAACAGAAATGTTATGATGTATGTTAGTCTCTCGTGTACCCTTTGTTATAATTTTTTTGTGTAGTTTTTTAATTTAAATATACTTTGTACAGTAACATTTTTATTCAAATTTCAGACAGGCCATGGTGTAAGGGCAATATGTATGAAATAAAGATTAATAGCACAAAACTTACTTTGATCGGTTTGTACTGTACCTCAGACTTAATTTTCGTTTTATTTTTCTGGCATACAGTGCATTGGGACACCTGTAAGAGCAATAAGATGAGAGTTTAAGACGTTAAACTGTGAAATTCATTTTATGATTCTGTAAAATCATCAAAAGAACATACCCATTTTTCAATGTCCGTAGACATTCCTGGCCAATAATATCTCTGTGAGATGGAAGCCCTGGTTTTTAGCTGCCCAAAGTGTGCTCCTGATTTGCTTGCGTGAAACTGAAGGAACAGCTCGTCAGCCTCTTCAGCGCTGCGCACGACTTTGACCTGGATTTGTTTTGCTGTGCCCTTATATCGGATGTAGTGCAACTCACCATCTAAAAAATTATATTTGTTGTCTGTTAGTCCAACAGATTGCACACAGATTTAAATTGTTAAAAGAAGTGTATTGTTGTTTTATGTTAGCGTGTGAAAGGACTTACCTATCAGGGTGAATTTATCAGCTCTCCGCTGCACAGCGTAGCGTTGTTGTTTGTCAACAACATTTGACGGATATTGTTTTTTTGTTTTGTAAAGCATTATCTCTTCGAATATTGTGCTGTCCATGATGCAGGCTGAAATTCAACTCTCCGCTAACCGTTGCGTACCTGTGCTATTTGAAGGCGACGTCATTTGCATATCACCTCCAATCTCGTCACTGAAATGCAATTCTCACGATATTTAAAGTGGTAGTATAGCTCTTACATAATTAAGATGACAAAGTACAGATAACATTGAACGTTGAATTAATGAAGGACCAAAAGTACTTTAATTTTTAAAGTTAACTTTTTCAATACATCATCATCATAATCTTCATCAGCATACAGGAAAATGTTATTTTTTGAAACAATGCAGCACAGTATAGCCTACAGTTATTTAAAAAAAAAAATTTAATAAAAATTTCAATTAAACAATTCCATTTTTTTTTACCTTAAAGCAAAACACACGTTGCTCTGTGTACATTAACTTTAAATCTGAAGTACAGGTCAAGCAGAAACATCAAAATTACACTATTACACAATGAACAATAGAAATTGAGAATGTATGCCACATTGCACTCTAAGAGGTGCAAAAGGTGTGTATGACAACTTCCTTTTCAAGTAATAAAACAACTTTTTTTTAAAATAATCTGTCGTTTTTATCTAACTTAATTTAAAAATAAAAACAACAAATTACGGTCCCATATTCTGACAGGTTTATCATCTTCTGTGTACACAGAGCAACGTGTATTTATATATATAGGGGCGACCGTGGCACAGTGGTAATGGCAGTCGACCCCCGATCAGAAGGTTGGAGGTTCGAATCCCGCGTCCGCCCACCATGTGTCGTTGTGTCCCTGGGCAAGACACTTAACCCCAAGTTGCTCCCGGTAGGTCTGGATGGCGCCTTGCAAGGCAGGCTACCACTACCGGTGTATGAATGTGTGATATGAATGGGTGGATGGCTGGTATTGTAAAGCGCTTTGGGGCTCCTCACAGGGGGCTAGAAAGCGCTATATAAATAAGCTCCATTTACCATTTACTATATATATATATATATATATATATATATATATATATATATATATATATATAATTTATTTATATAGAAAAAAATATATAATATCAGAGTATAATATCAGAGTCAGAGAGTTTTTATTGTCATTTGCACCGCATGTGGTTCATGTGATGAAAACGAGATTATGTACACAGGGTCCCAGTTACATCCAACAACAAATGCAAGAGAAAAACAATAACATCTAGGATTAACTAAGAAAAACATCAAATAGTAATACACTAAGCCCTAATGTAGTAGAAAAAACATCATTATAAAAAGCAGCACGAACATGAGTCTGTATGAGCAGATGGTCACAGATGAACACAGCAACAAGAAACAGATCAGCATCAACATGATGTGATATTTTGCAGTGATTATTCATATTGATTATTTATTCATGAGTCTAACAGCCTCAGGGTAGAAGCTGTTCCTCAGTCTAGTGGTTCTACATTTAATGCTCCTCAACCTCCGTCCTGAGGGGAGTGGGGCAAAGAGTGAGTGTGCTGGGTGAGTGAGGTCTTTCATGATGCAGGTGGCTCTTTTCCTGCATCAGGAGGTGTAAATGTCTGTGATGGTGGGGAGACTGACTCCACCAGACTTCTGTACAGCCTTCACCACTCTCTGCAGAGCTTTCTTCTCTGCAACTGTGCAGCCTCCATTCCACACATTGATGCTGGAGCACAGGATGCTCTCCACTGCACACCTGTAGAACGAGGTGAGAACTGGGCTGCTCAGACCAGCTCGTCTCAGCCGTCTGAGGAAGTAGAGTACTTGAGGCTCCCATGTTATGTTAATTGCCCCCAGACTGTAGTGAGGAGGTGGCAGAACTCCAAAACACATTTAAAATGAACTTTGAAAATATTTATGTGAAATTACAGTAAGGTCACCGATTTTGACGGGTATCAAATTTGGTGACCTCTGTGATACTGAGTACTTGAGGCTCCCATGTTATGTTAATTGCCCCCAGACTGTAGTGAGGAGGTGGCAGAACTCCAAAACACATTTAAAATGAACTTTGAAAATATTTATGTGAAATTACAGTAAGGTCACCGATTTTGACGGGTATCAAATTCGGTGACCTCTGTGATACTGAGTACTTGAGGCTCCCATGTTATGTTAATTGCCCCCAGACTGTAGTGAGGAGGTGGCAGAACTCCAAAACACATTTAAAATGAACTTTGAAAATATTTATGTGAAATTACAGTAAGGTCACCGATTTTGACGGGTATCAAATTCGGTGACCTCTGTGATACTGAGTACTTGAGGCTCCCATGTTATGTTAATTGCCCCCAGACTGTAGTGAGGAGGTGGCAGAACTCCAAAACACATTTAAAATGAACTTTGAAAATATTTATGTGAAATTACAGTAAGGTCACCGATTTTGACGGGTATCAAATTTGGTGACCTCTGTGTTACGGAGTAATTGAGGCTCCCATGTTATGTTAATTGCCCCCAGACTGTAGTGAGGAGGTGGCAGAACTCCAAAACACATTTAAAATGAACTTTGAAAATATTTATGTGAAATTACAGTAAGGTCACCGATTTTGACGGGTATCAAATTCGGTGACCTCTGTGATACTGAGTACTTGAGGCTCCCATGTTATGTTAATTGCCCCCAGACTGTAGTGAGGAGGTGGCAGAACTCCAAAACACATCTAAAATGAACTTTGAAAATATTTATGTGAAATTACAGTAAGGTCACCGATTTTGACGGGTATCAAATTTGGTGACCTCTGTGTTACGGAGTAATTGAGGCTCCCATGTTATGTTAATTGCCCCCAGACTGTAGTGAGGAGGTGGCAGAACTCCAAAACACATTTAAAATGAACTTTGAAAATATTTATGTGAAATTACAGTAAGGTCACCGATTTTGACGGGTATCAAATTTGGTGACCTCTGTGATACTGAGTACTTGAGGCTCCCATGTTATGTTAATTGCCCCCAGACTGTAGTGAGGAGGTGGCAGAACTCCAAAACACATTTAAAATGAACTTTGAAAATATTTATGTGAAATTACAGTAAGGTCACCGATTTTGACGGGTATCAAATTTGGTGACCTCTGTGTTACTGAGTACTTGAGGCTCCCATGTTATGTTAATTGCCCCCAGACTGTAGTGAGGAGGTGGCAGAACTCCAAAACACATTTAAAATGAACTTTGAAAATATTTATGTGAAATTACAGTAAGGTCACCGATTTTGACGGGTATCAAATTTGGTGACCTCTGTGTTACTGAGTACTTGAGGCTCCCATGTTATGTTAATTGCCCCCAGACTGTAGTGAGGAGGTGGCAGAACTCCAAAACACATTTAAAATGAACTTTGAAAATATTTATGTGAAATTACAGTAAGGTCACCGATTTTGACGGGTATCAAATTCGGTGACCTCTGTGATACTGAGTACTTGAGGCTCCCATGTTATGTTAATTGCCCCCAGACTGTAGTGAGGAGGTGGCAGAACTCCAAAACACATTTAAAATGAACTTTGAAAATATTTATGTGAAATTACAGTAAGGTCACCGATTTTGACGGGTATCAAATTTGGTGACCTCTGTGTTACTGAGTACTTGAGGCTCCCATGTTATGTTAATTGCCCCCAGACTGTAGTGAGGAGGTGGCAGAACTCCAAAACACATTTAAAATGAACTTTGAAAATATTTATGTGAAATTACAGTAAGGTCACCGATTTTGACGGGTATCAAATTTGGTGACCTCTGTGTTACGGAGTACTTGAGGCTCCCATGTTATGTTAATTGCCCCCAGACTGTAGTGAGGAGGTGGCAGAACTCCAAAACACATTTAAAATGAACTTTGAAAATATTTATGTGAAATTACAGTAAGGTCACCGATTTTGACGGGTATCAAATTTGGTGACCTCTGTGTTACTGAGTACTTGAGGCTCCCATGTTATGTTAATTGCCCCCAGACTGTAGTGAGGAGGTGGCAGAACTCCAAAACACATTTAAAATGAACTTTGAAAATATTTATGTGAAATTACAGTAAGGTCACCGATTTTGACGGGTATCAAATTTGGTGACCTCTGTGTTACTGAGTACTTGAGGCTCCCATGTTATGTTAATTGCCCCCAGACTGTAGTGAGGAGGTGGCAGAACTCCAAAACACATCTAAAATGAACTTTGAAAATATTTATGTGAAATTACAGTAAGGTCACCGATTTTGACGGGTATCAAATTTGGTGACCTCTGTGTTACGGAGTAATTGAGGCTCCCATGTTATGTTAATTGCCCCCAGACTGTAGTGAGGAGGTGGCAGAACTCCAAAACACATTTAAAATGAACTTTGAAAATATTTATGTGAAATTACAGTAAGGTCACCGATTTTGACGGGTATCAAATTCGGTGACCTCTGTGATACTGAGTACTTGAGGCTCCCATGTTATGTTAATTGCCCCCAGACTGTAGTGAGGAGGTGGCAGAACTCCAAAACACATCTAAAATGAACTTTGAAAATATTTATGTGAAATTACAGTAAGGTCACCGATTTTGACGGGTATCAAATTTGGTGACCTCTGTGTTACGGAGTAATTGAGGCTCCCATGTTATGTTAATTGCCCCCAGACTGTAGTGAGGAGGTGGCAGAACTCCAAAACACATTTAAAATGAACTTTGAAAATATTTATGTGAAATTACAGTAAGGTCACCGATTTTGACGGGTATCAAATTCGGTGACCTCTGTGATACTGAGTACTTGAGGCTCCCATGTTATGTTAATTGCCCCCAGACTGTAGTGAGGAGGTGGCAGAACTCCAAAACACATTTAAAATGAACTTTGAAAATATTTATGTGAAATTACAGTAAGGTCACCGATTTTGACGGGTATCAAATTCGGTGACCTCTGTGATACTGAGTACTTGAGGCTCCCATGTTATGTTAATTGCCCCCAGACTGTAGTGAGGAGGTGGCAGAACTCCAAAACACATCTAAAATGAACTTTGAAAATATTTATGTGAAATTACAGTAAGGTCACCGATTTTGACGGGTATCAAATTTGGTGACCTCTGTGTTACGGAGTAATTGAGGCTCCCATGTTATGTTAATTGCCCCCAGACTGTAGTGAGGAGGTGGCAGAACTCCAAAACACATTTAAAATGAACTTTGAAAATAGTT
>JBBPBX010082529.1:0-15715 GCA_038048925.1 Garcialebias charrua | reverse complement strand
CGTCGCGTGTGCGGAAAAGAACTGCCGCGCTGCTTGAAATGCTCAAAACATGCCGCGTCACGCTTCGCCGCCCCTCGCCGCGCCTCCACATAGACTTTGCATGTAAAGTGGCTGCTTCCGCTGCTCAAACGCGCTTGGTGGGTACCCGGCAGTCCATGAGCTTTGTTCAGATTTAGCCACAGTTCTGCAGATGGGACCAGCCAGCCTTATCTGACTGAGAGCACACAGAAAGTTCTCCGGGGAGGGAGGGGGGTTGCGACAGTAGTTTCATTCTTCAGTTGCTCAGACTCAGGAGAAAATTTGTAGTCAGCCTGTCCAAGGCTGCTTGGGAGGTCTGATTAGATATGGCATGATTTATCTTCAGGTCAGGCTCACAGTGTGCTTTCCTGTAGCCTTGAGTCCAGATGGGCATTCGAAATCCAATACACTCCAAATTATGGGAAGCTTTCACCGACCCGAGCTATGAGTCCTCCTCCCCTAGATGAGACCCACCTGGCCGCGTACGAGTTCCAAACCTTACCGGTGGTCTGCGGTCCTCAGTGGCCGCCTCCACTTTGCGGTTCAGCTTATGAAGCAGCTGATTCATGGAGGTCACAGCTCGGATCACATTCTCGTTTTGAGAAGGGAGCTTCGTCAGCACGTTGATCGCCGTGGAAGTCTTCCTGATTTTCCAGTAGCAGAGAACTCCACACAAGACAAAAAGAAGAGCACCTGCTATCATAAATCCAATTATGAATAAATCTTCTACATCTTCGACCAATAGAACAGTTAGGCATAACATCTTCCACTCCCCCCAGGAATCCATGATATATCCAGCTGGATCCATCTGCGATGGGCAAGCCGGTTCCCTAGGACCTGATCGTTTTGTAGAAATTTTTTTATCAATAGAGTTGATAGCCCACGAAACCAGATCCATCTTCAATTTGCCCACAACCATCTCCTTCGTCTTTTTCACATTGATGTGAAATCAGAGTCAGATGGGTTTTTTTTTTATTGTCATTTGCACCCCATGTGGTGGAACAAAATTATATACACAGGATCCCAGTTACCCATCCATCCATCCATTTTCTTTCGCCTATCAGTCAGGTGGCGGGGGTAGCAGCCTAAGTAGGGAGGCCCAGACTTCCCTCTCCTCAGCCACTTGGGCCAGCTCCTTCAGGGGAATCCCAAGGCGTTCCCAGGCCAGCTGAGAAACATAGTCCCTCCAGCGTGTCCTGGGTCTTCCTCTGGGTCTCCTCCCAGTTACATCCAACAATAAAATGTAAAAGAAGAACAGTAATAACATCTAAGATATGAACTAAGAAAAACATCAACTAAAAGTCAAAGTCAACTTTATTGTCAAAACTGCAATATGTACAGGACATACACAGGATTGAAATTGCATTTCTCTCTGTCCCTCGGTGCAACAGTAAACATTTAAACATTTAAACACTAAAACACTGAAACAATTAATAAACATAAGCATAAAATGAAACAATAAAAGTGTAATACTGTCCTGAGTTTTTGCATAGTAGTTTTTTGCATAGTGCTCTGCCCCTCACCTCTGGAACGCTCTACCGCCAGACCTTCGAAACACCACCTCCCTTTCTCTGTTCAAGACTGCTCTGAAAACACATCTCTTTAGACTAGCTTATCATTAACTTTACTAAATGTATTTTTATTATTTTGCATTTTATAATCTTTATGTATTTTATATTTCAATTTGTCGCTGATAATGTTTGATCTGTATTACACTGTATTGGTTTGTTAAGTGTCCTTGGGTGTCCTGAAAGGCGCTTTTAAAGCTTCAGTATGTAGCTTTTTTTATGAACATATTTCTTCACTCTGTCACTACCTCCTGACAGACTGATGTTAGCCAGGTAATCTCTGAAAAAAAAAAAAAAAATATTGTCCCCTTGCTTCTCCAGGTGGTAAATAAGCATTTCTAAAAAGAAAAGGTGACCAGCCATTTTCCAGCCAATAAAAACAGAGTTTGTAACCAGCCAATAAAAACAGAGCTTGAATTTGAATCAGCCAATAAAAACATTCAGAACCTTCAGAGAAGCAGTTGGGACGTCGAAGGGAGATGATCTGGTTTGTGAGCGGACCACGATGGAGTGTAGTAGTGGGGGTGATGGACAGTGTTTGGCTTCGGGTAAACGGTGTCTTGAGGTTGCTGATGACGGTGTTGACGGTAGGAAGAAGGTGCTACTGGAGACGTGTAAAGTTGTGTTGCGGTTTGCGGCGGGCCGGGGTTTGCTTGGGGTGAGCCCTGTGGCTTTTTCGAAGGGTCTGAAGCGTGCTGTGGGTGACGTGGAAGTAGCTAAGGTGTTGTGGGATGGCAATCTCCTGCTCGTTTGTAGGCATGCTGAACAGAGGGACAAGGCTTTGGGTTTGGAGACTGTGTGTGGTAAAGCGGTGGTGGATAGGAAGATTGTGGGTGAGGTGAGAGGTTCCAGGGGTGTTATTTCCGGGATTCCTGTTAAGGATGACTTGGAGGTCTTGAGGAAGAACATTAAGGGTGGGGAAGTTGAGTCCTTGAAACGTTTACCGGCTTATCGGGATGGGGTGAAGGTGGATAGTACGTCTGTCTTGTTGTGTTTCCGGGATGGTGTTTTGCCAGATAGGGTCATGGTTGGTTACTTGTGTTTTCGTGTAAAGGCTTATGTTCCTCCGCCTCTTCGGTGCTTTAAGTGTCAGAGGTTTGGGCACATCGCTGCTGTTTGTCGGAGTAAGCGTCGTTGTAGTAAGTGTGGGGGGGACCATGATTATGTTGATTGTGGTGTGACTCAGCTGTTGTGTTGTAATTGTGGTGGTAGTCATTCTGCGGCTTATGCTGGTTGTGTGGATCGAAAGGCAGCTGCTGAAATTCAGAGGGTTAAGACTGTTGGGAATCTTTCGTACGCGGAGGCGGTTCGTGTGGTCAAGCGCGATGTTTCCTCGCCGTCTATTGTTGGTGTACCGAGTGTCCCTGAACGTGGTCAGGGTACTGTTACGCTCGATCGGTTGATTCCGTTCGTTGCTTTTGTTGTTAACTGTTCTGCGCAGGCTTCGACTAAAACTGAAACCATCAAGATCATAGTGCAGGCTGCTTCGAGGTTCTTTGGCGCGACTGAGTTGTCGTGGGAGAGTGTTCGTGATGAATTGAGTCGGGGTGAGGGTGCGTCTGGGTGTGAGGTGTCTCTGCCCATGTCTTCGCTGTGAACGTGTGTTCCTGGTTGTTTTTGTTTAGTTTGTATTTGCTCCTTCCTGTTTGTGCACTTTCGGGTGCTTTGTGTGGGTTTTGGGTTGTTGTGGTGTTCTAGGTCGCCTGTGTGTTTTGTGTTGTGTTCTGAGCCGTCTGGTCCGTACTCCATTCCAGAAGGTGGCGGTAATGCACCTAATCGTTGTTTGCCAACCGCCATAAAACACTATCAGAGAGAGAGAGAGAGAGAGAGAAGCAGTTGTGCTGTGTTTTTTCCTGAAACCAGATTGATGGAGAGGTAAGATGTTAAATGAGTCCAGATAGTTTTTGATTTGAGAGTTTATTAATTTTTCTAGTACCTTGGCTAAAATGCAGAGTTTAGAGATCGGTCGATAATTGTTCAGTGAGGTGGGGTCACTTCCCTTCAGAAAAGGAAGAACAAAGTCTGTTTTCCAAGTGTCTGGAATGGTGTTTTGGCTACTAGTAGTGCTTAGTGTATTAGTTTGGTGTATTTCTTAGTTCATAGCTTAGATCTTAGCTTAGGTCTCATTTGGCGTTAATGGAGAGGACGCTGGCGTGATGTTCGCCGCTTCTCCACGCTGAAAAGTTGTTTTACTGTTGCTATTTTAAATTTTTGGACGTTTATCTGGACTTTTGTTCAGTGGTTTTTTAATTTTTTATCAAGGACTTTACGAACAGCTTGGTTAGTACTTCCTAACCGGAATATTGGGCTGTCTGCCTCCTGTCAAACTCCAGCACAAACCTTGCACAAACTTTGCTTGGAGAACTACGTGGCTGCAGTTTTTTGTTTTGCTTACCTGCTGCTTCTGTCAACCTCCTGTGTGGTCTGGACCGTTCTGGACTTTCTCCTGTGCTCCTCTTCGAGTCATGCTCATTCAAGTTACATCTCACTGCTTCTTGTTTATTTCTCTCGGAGCCGTGGGTCTGCTGTTAGCGGCTAGCTCTGTGCTAGCTTCCCCCGGTTTGGCTGGCGTGATGTTGACCTACTCCGCTTCGCAGCTGCTTGGACTTAACAACTGCTCCATTCCATCTTCTGTTTCCATCATCAAACAACTGGGACTTCTGCGTAGACCTCGTTACATCCATAGAGGCTCTCGAAAGAAATCTGTTTATTCTCGCTCTGAATTGATTCCGTCCGGGAGACGTGTCGCACCTCAACTACGTCATCAGAACGCTGCGTCTGTAGTCCCTTGTAGTCCGCAGCGCACGAGGTGGCAAGGAAAACGTGGAGTGGATTTCAGTCTGCTTAAACCGGTTCAAAAAGCTCCTACACCAACTAGCATTAAAATAGAACTTTTCAATGTACAATCACTATCCAATAAATCATGTCTAATTCATGATCACATCCTGGAGAAAAACTTGGACTTCATGTGCCTCACAGAAACCTGGCATCAACCAGACGTGTTCAGTTCTCTGAATGAAGCTTGTCCATCTGGATACAGTTATCTGCAGAGAGCCCGCAGCACTGGCCGCGGTGGTGGTCTGGCTGTAATTTACCGCAGTAATTTAAAATTGTCACATCTGTCTTCTCATAATTTTTCTTCTTTTGAATGTTTGGCCTTCAACTTCAAAGCCCCACTCCTGATGAACGTTATATTGATTTATAGACCTCCCAAACCACATGTTTCATTTAACTCAGAAATACATGACCTCCTCACTTTTTTCTGCACCTCCCCTGTAAAAACTATTTTTCTTGGCGATCTGAATATCCACATGGACAATTCCTCTTCCCCTCTGGCAACAGATTTTAAGTCTCTTTTGGAATCTCTCAACCTCACCCAACATGTGGTCGCCCCTACGCACAACATGGGGCATACTCTGGATTTGGTGATTACAGACACTGTACTTAATAACTTGTCTGTATATGACCTGGGTGTCTCAGACCACAGGGTCATCTCCCTGGAAGTGCCTTCAACTTCACCTGCTTCTAACCCAAAACGACCTATCCAGTTCCGTGACTATAAAAACATTTCCCCTGATGTTTTGTCTGCTGATCTTCACACCCTGACTGCTGTCAATCACTCATCTGCAGATGACTCTGTGGATTATTACAACCAATCTCTCCAGGAGCTTCTGGACCTACATGCTCCCCTGAAGTCAAGACTGGTGTCTTTCTCCCGTTCAGCCCCCTGGTACACTGATGAGCTGCGCAGGATGAAGGCAACTGGCCGTGCTATTGAGAGACGTGTAAAATCATAATAATAATAATAATAATGAATTCAATTTATAACGCACTTTTCATTAATGAAAATCTCAAAGTGCTACACGGTGCAACAGAAATTAAATGTCAATAAAACAAGTAATAAAACAAGTAAAATCAATAACAGTATCAACTAAGATCAAAAGTAGAATCATGAGGAGGCAGAGTATGCTCGGTTGAAAAGAAAGGTCTTCAAGCCGCTCTTAAAGTCAACCACAGACTGTGGGACCCTCAGACAGTCAGGAAGAGAGTTCCACAGGCGGGGGGCAGCCACACTGAAAGCCCGGTCTCCCATGGTCCTTAATTTGGTTCTCGGAATGTGAAGGAGATTACTGTTCTGTGACCGCAGCGACCGGGTGGATGAGTGTGGAATAAGAATATCCTTCAGATAATCTGGTGAAGCTCCATGTAAGCATTGATGTGTAATGAGAGCAGTTTTGTACTGAATTCTGTAGGCGACAGGAAGCCAATGAAGGTTATGAAGAATGGGCGTAATATGTTCAAATTTACGAACTCGCAACAAGATCCTTGCAGCACTGTTTTGAATATATTGAAGTTTCTGAAGGTTTTTGCCAGGGATTCCAATAAACAGGGAGTTGCAGTAGTCGAGCCTGGAGGAGACAAAAGCATGGACGAGCTTCTCAGCATCGGAAAAAGTTAGGGATGGGCGAAGTCTAGAGATGTTTCGAAGATGGAAGAAGCAAGTTTTAAACAGAAGCTTAATGTGATTTTCAAATGTAAGATTGGAGTCCATTTTTATTCCAAGATTAGTAACAGAGGTGGAGAGGGGGATGTCTTGTCCAGAAAAGGAAAGTGTTGTTATAGTAGATGTCTGTACCTGGTGAGGGGTGCCAATCAGTATGGCCTCGGTCTTGGAGCAGTTTAATTGAAGAAAGTTCTGATTCATCCATGCCCTAATTGCCTCCAGGCAGGCAGAGAGGGCAGTGAGTGAAGATGGAGATGACAAGGTGGAAGATGAGGATGCTCCAGTCCTGATGTAAAGCTGTGTATCGTCGGCATAACAGTGAAAAGAAATGTTGAACTGATTAATAATTTGACCTAAAGGCAGCATGTAAAGGGAAAACAACAGGGGCCCCAGAACCGACCCCTGAGGGACACCACAGGAGACAGAGACTGTCTGGGACGTGGCGTTGCCAAGACTAACACATTCCAGCCTATTGGAGAGGAAAGATTTGAACCAGTCCAGGACGGTGTCACAGAGACCGACCTCCACATGAAGACGGTGGAGGAGGATACTATGGTCCACAGTGTCGAAGGCTGCAGTGAGGTCAAGGAGGACAAGGATGGAGGGAGAGCCAGTGTCAGCAGCCAAGAGGACATCATTAGTAACCCTCAGCAGTGCAGTCTCAGTACTGTGAGCTGCCCTGAATCCAGACTGGAACTTCTCATACAGGGAGTGTTGTTGTAAGTGATCCTGCAGCTGAGCAGCAACTGCTTTTTCCAGCACTTTAGACAGAAAAGGGAGGTGTGAAATTGGGCGGTAATTAGAAAAAATGTCGGGATCCAAATTAGATTTTTTCAGAAGAGGCCTAATGATGGCAGTTTTTAGAGGCAGTGGAACATGACCAGATTGAAGAGACTGATTTATTATTTGAGTGATAAGTGGGCCTATTGCAGAGTGATTGGATTTTATGAGAGACGAGGGGAAAGGATCCAGGGCGCAGGATGAAGGCTTCATTTTCTTGATGATGGCCTCCACCTCACTCTGAACAACTTCGTCAAAGCTGTTAAGGGTCCCAGAATGCAGACGGGTAGATGGCACACTGAGAACAGGGAGGTTGTGGAGCTGAGATCTGATAGTGTCAATTTTGGTTTTAAAAGATGAAAGAAACAGGTCGCATTTTTGAGCAGAGTCCTCAAGAGTTTGTTTAATGGGATTAAGCAGACGAGTTATTGTGGAGAAGAGCTGTTTAGAGTTTCCAGGGCAGGTGTTGATGATGTTGGAATAATATTTGGAGCGTGCTTCTTTAAGAGAATAGGCGTACGCTTTCTGATGTTCTTTGTACGCCTGCTTATGTACCGAGAGACCAGATGATTTTAGACGTCTCTCGATAGCACGGCCAGTTGCCTTCATCTTGCGCAGCTCATCAGTGTACCAAGGGGCTGAACGGGAGAAAGACACCAGTCTTGTTTTCAAGGGAGCATGTAGGTCCAGGAGCTCCCGAAGAGATTGGTTGTAGTAATCCACAGAGTCATCTGCAGAAGGATGATTGACCGTGGTCAGGGTGTGAAGATCAGCAGACAGAACATCAAGGGAAATGTTTTTAAGGTCACGGAACTGGATGGGTCGTTT
The DNA here is from genome assembly GCA_038048925.1 of Garcialebias charrua. Taxonomy (NCBI): domain Eukaryota; kingdom Metazoa; phylum Chordata; class Actinopteri; order Cyprinodontiformes; family Rivulidae; genus Garcialebias; species Garcialebias charrua. The sequence goes on along the minus strand of JBBPBX010082529.1, from coordinate 8,017 downwards.
TGGGTTTGAAGCAGGCGAAGATGAAGGCACTTCCAGGGAGATGACCCTGTGGTCTGAGACACCCAGGTCATATACAGATAAATTATTGATGAGTACAGTGTCAGTAATCACCAAATCCAGAGTCTCTCTGTGCACAAGCAAGCGTACAAAGAACATCAGAAAGCGTACGCCTATTCGCTTAAAGAAGCACGCTCCAAATATTATTCCAACATCATCAACACCTGCCCTGGAAACTCTAAACAGCTCTTCTCCACAATAACTCATCTGCTTAATCCCATTAAACAAACTCATGAGGACTCTGTTCAAAAATGCAACCTGTTCCTCTCATCATTTAAAAACAAAGTTGACACTATCAGATCTCAGCTCCACAACCTCCCTGATCTTAGTGTACCATCTACCCGTCTGCTTTCTGGGACCCTGAGCAGCTTTGATGAAGTCGTTCAGAGTGAGGTAGAGACCATCCTCAAGAAAATGAAGCCTTCATCCTGCGCCCTGGATCCCTTCCCCTCGTCTCTCATAAAATCCAATCACTCTGCAATTAGCCCATTAATCACACAAATAATAAACAAGTCTCTACAATCTGGTCATGTTCCATTGCCTCTAAAAACTGCCATCATTAGGCCTCTTCTGAAAAAATCTAATTTGGATCCCGACATTTTTTCTAATTACCGCCCAATTTCCCACCTCCCATTTCTGTCCAAAGTGCTGGAGAAAGCAGTTGCTGCTCAGCTGCAGGAACACCTACAACAACACTCTCTGTATGAGAAATTCCAGTCTGGATTCAGAGCAGCTCACAGTACTGAGACTGCACTGCTGAGAGTAACAAATGATGTCCTCATGGCTGCTGACACTGGTTCTCCCTCCATCCTTGTCCTCCTTGACCTCACTGCAGCCTTCGACACTGTGGACCATAATATCCTCCTCCACCGTCTTCATGTGGAGGTCGGTCTCTGTGACATTGTCCTGGACTGGTTCAGATCTTTCCTCTCCGATAGGCTGGAATGTGTTAGCCTTGGCAATGCCACTTCCCAGACAGTCGGTGTCTCCTGTGGTGTCCCTCAGGGGTCAGTTCTGGGGCCCCTGCTGTTTTCCCTCTACATGCTGCCTTTAGGTCAAATTATCAATCAGTTCAACATTTCTTTTCACTGCTATGCCGACGACACACAGCTTTACATCAGGACTGGAACATCATCATCATCCCTATCTCCGTCTTCACTCACTGTTCTCTCTGCCTGCCTGGAGGAAATAAAGGCATGGATGAATCAGAATTTTCTTCAATTAAACTGCTCGAAGACTGAGGCCATATTGATTGGCACCCCTCACCAGATACAAACATCAACTTTAACAACAATCTCCTTCTCTGGTCAAGACATCCCCCTCTCCACCTCTGTTACAAATCTTGGAATAAAAATGGACTCTCATCTTACATTTGAAAATCACATTAAGCATCTGTTTAAAACCTGCTTCTTCCATCTTCGAAACATCTCCAGACTTCGCCCATCTCTGACTTTTCCTGATGCTGAGAAACTCGTCCATGCCTTTGTCTCCTCCAGGCTCGACTACTGCAACTCCCTGTTTATTGGTATCCCTGGCAAAAACCTTCAGAAACTTCAATACATTCAAAACAGTGCAGCAAGGATTCTGTTGAGAGTTCGTAAATTTGAACATATTACACCCATTCTCCATAACCTCCATTGGCTTCCTGTCACCTACAGAATTCAATACAAAACTGCTCTCATTACCCATCAATGCTTGCACGGCACTTCACCTGACTATCTAAAGGACATTCTTGCACCATATTCATCCACCCGGTCTCTACGATCACAGAACAGTAATTTCCTTTATATTCCTCGGACCAAATTGAGGACCATGGGAGACCGAGCATTCTGTGTGGCTGCCCCCCGCCTGTGGAACTCCCTCCCTGATGACCTGAGAGCTCCACAGTCACTGGTTGACTTTAAAAGCAGCATAAAGACCTTTCTTTTTAAGCAAGCCTATTCTGCCTCCACATGATTTTATCTTTGATCTTAGCTGATATCATTATTGATTTTACTTGATTTTATTGATTTTACTTGTTTTATTTTATTTATTTTTTAAGCAAGCCTAATCTGCATCCACATGATTTTATCTTGATCTTAGTCGATATTATTATTGATTTTATTTGATTTTATCACTTGTTTTATTTTGATCTTTGCTTTATTACAATTTGTAGCACTTTGAGATTTTTATTAATGAAAAGTGCATTATAAATGGAATTCATTATTATTATTATTATTATCTTATTACTGTTTTTCTTTACAATTTGTATTTTTGTTGGATGTAACTGGGACCCTGTGTACATAGTTTCATTCCACCTCATGGACCACATGTGATGGGAATGACAAAAAAGAACATTGAATCCTGTGTGAGTGTGTGTGAGTGTGTATGAGAAGGTGTTTCAGTTTGTTTTCTTAGTAAATGGGAGCATATGGATACCATTAGATGTAGGCTGAATCAGCATGCTGGCATGTTTGGTTCTGCACGCGAGAGTGTGGGTCTGTTGCCTCCGGGTCCTGTAAGCCTGGTCTCCATCCAAATTTACAGTTATACCAGAGTCTCTACAAAGATGATTCTTAATAATAAAATTATGCAAAAACTTGTGCAATATCACATGATGTCATGTTCAGAGTATGTGTTGTGAATAAAGACTGGACTATTGCAATGGCTTGTTATCTGGGTGTCCAAATAGTTCTTTAAAAAGTCTTCAGTTGATCCAAAATGCTGCTGCCAGAGTCTTAACTGGAGTTCCTGGGAGAGATCATATCTCTCCAGTTTTATCTTCTCTCCACTGGCTCCCTGTCAAATCCAGAACTGAATTCAAAATCTTACTTCTAACCTACAAAGCTCTCAACAACCTAGCTACATCTTATATTACAGATCTTATTGTTCCATATTTTCCTAACGGAGCACTTCACTCTCAGACTGCAGGTTTACTTGTGGTTCCTAGAGTTTCCAGCAGCAGAATGGGAGGAAGATCTCAGATTCTCAGGCTCCTCTCTTGTAGAACCAACTTCCAGTTTCTGTTCGTGAGGCTGACACATTGTCCAGTTTTAAGACTGGGATTAAGACTTTCCTTTTTGATGAATCCTATAGTTAGGGTTGGCTTGGGTTTCCTCAGCTATCAGTTAGTTCTGCTGCTATAGGCTTAGACTGCGGGAGGACAAACTGACCACATTTCCTCTCTCTGCTACTGTCTTTACTTGCTCTACTCTTGCTGTTTGTAATTATATCTACCTTAACATGTTTTTTTGTCTTTCTTCCTATAGAAAGTACAACTGGACTATAGACAGTACACCTGGAATATAGAACGAACACCTGGACTATAGAACGTACACCAGGACTATAGAAAATACAACTGGACTATAGAAAGTACACATGGACTATAGAAAGTACACATGGACTATAGAAAGTACACCTGGACTATAGAAAGTACACCTGGAATATAGAACGTGGACAATAGAACGTACACCTGGTGTTACTCCTCTCGAGTTCAATTATGGGTCAACGTTGTTCTTGGGTTTTAACAGACATTTATTGTAGACAAACGTGACTTACAATGCCCCAAAAATGCCGTCAGAACTAAAAAGAAACACAGACCTAAATTAGTTCACGGCAAATAAAGATTTACAGAAATAAAAGACAAATACTGTAAAAGACACAAATAAAACAATAAATCGTACCTCATTGGCCACATTAACTCCAGAGGAATAAAGACGATTTTCTACAGCTTCTTCTTACAAAAAGAAACGTAAAACACCCCTTTGTCTTCAGGGGGAACTTCTTGTAGTCTTGTCTTCTGCAGTAACGGTTCTCTAACGGTTTCCATGGCAACTGTGTCAATCAATCTTACTCCAAGGGAAACAACGTGGCATGCGGAACAAAAGATACGTTCCCCCATACATTTTAATGCATTTTAACAGAAAAAATGAACCTTAACAACATAAATTACTGAAAGTTGTTACTTATCGATTATTAAATATTTATTCTGATTTAAGGTTTATAATACCACACTTAACTTGATATTTGAAGAGAAAATTATTTCAGTTTGTAAATATATTCAAAGGGTGGTATTTAAAAGGGAAATTAAACTCACACAACATTTAGGTTCATTTTGAAAAGAAAGGAAGAACAGGGGTTTATTCAAGTTTATAAACACATTAAAGGGTATTATTTAAGCTAAGTTAAAACTACAAACTTTAGTAAAAGGACACTAACGTTAAACTAAATTAATAAGGCCCAAAGTCAACAATGAGCAGTGAGAAAGCCATGCAAAAGGACTGTGATGCTGAAGGGGTGGAGTTGAAGCGAGAAGGAAATCATGAAGAAGAAGCCGCAGATAGTAACCCATTAGAGCCAAGCACAAGTCAAGCTGTTCCAGCAGAGAGCTTGAGGAAAAGTGTAAGACAGAGAAAACGCACAGAGAAAGGCCAAGCACTGCATGAAGAGAGATTAAACAAGCTGCAAACTCGTTTCAAGTTTAGTTACGACAAATGGAAAACTGTTGCCAAACAGGCTAAAAGAGCTCTTGATGCACCTATTAAAACAAATTTGCATAATCACATTGTTCAAATCCAACATGCTTCAAGAGAAGTGAAGCAAGTTTATGAAGAGCTGCGCAATTATGAAACACCTGATGGAGACACTCGTCGCAGAGTGGACACGTGTGATGAAGTTTCCCAAAAGATTATAAAACAAGCCCAAGAAAGCACGGCTCCAAAAGAAGATGAGAACGATATAGAAAGGAGATCGGTGAGTTGGAGCGAAGCTGGCTCCGTGTTCACTTCAGCAGCCTCCCAAGATGAGAAAGATATAGAAAAGAGATCGGTGAGATGGAGCGAAGCTGGCTCCGTGTTCACCTCAACAGCCTCCCAAAGTTCTAAACAACCAAGAAGTGCACGTTCAAGCTACTCAAGCAAGCTGTCTGTCAAAAGGCAAGAAGCAGCAGCAGAACTGGCTGCAATGGAAGCTACTCTAAAGATGATGGAAGAAATGGAGTCTGAAAGAAAGAAACTCGAAGAGCTTGAATTGCCTATATGCCACGGGGGGGCGTGACGTACTTCCGGCAAAATGCAACACCTACCCCCCACTTCCGGTTCCCATCCACCTCCGTTGTTGATAGCGTTAGCTCCTAGTAGCAAACCATGACAACGAGCCGAAACGGGAAGCGGCTGCGCGCTACCGGCACTACACGTGAGTACCGTTGTGTCCGCCCACCGGTGGGAACAGCTGTTCCGCGGGGGGGTTTCGGCGAACATTTATCGCGGCTAACCGTAGGGAGAACGTCGCCATAATTTTATATGGTTTTATATGTGTATAGAGTTGTTATTGGTGTGTATGCCGATGTTTTATTAATTGTATTTAGTCATTTATGTTCGTGTCTTTCCCGCTAACCGGAAGTGCGCCGTATGTGTAATGCCTGCGGAGGAGCTGGAACGGAAGCCCGTGGCATATAGGCTATTAAAAACAAGGAAAGGCTTGCAAATCAAGAAGCAGAGAACGCCGAAACTCAAAGAGTTTTAGAGCAAAGGAGAAGAGAGCTTGAACGTTTAGAAACTGTAAAACACCCCTTTGTCTTCAGGGGGAACTTCTTGTAGTAGTCTCTTCTGCAGTAACGGTTCTCTAACGGTTTCCATGGCAACTGTGTCAATCAATCTTACTCCAAGGGAAACAACGTGGCATGCGGAACAAAAGATACGTTCCCCCATACATTTCAATGCATTTTAACAGAAAAAATGAACCTTAACAACATAAATTACTGAAAGTTGTTACTTATCGATTATTAAATGTTTTATATTAAACACTAATATTTATTGCTCTCTTTAACTGAATATTGAATAATGCATAAAATGAGATCTGCCCTTGATGGCAGCTACACCTGGACTATAGAAAGTTTACCTGGACTATAGAAAGTACACCTGGACCATAATAGAAAGTACACTAGGACTATAGAAAGATCAACTGGACCATAGAAAGTACACTGGGTTACAGAAAGTACACTTGGAATACTGTAGTACATCTGGACTAAAGAAAGTACACCTGGACCATAGAAAGTACATCTTCTGGTAAGATGGCGCACGTGTACATGATTTGCAATCCATCTCTGCTGACAGAGTTCGGATTATTTGTGTTTTGTTTGTTTTTCATCTGGGACATAAACGCGCTACTGGTGTATGATCGACAGCAGCTCCTGGATCTTTGTTTTTCTGCCGCTGAAGTTGCTTATTTGGGTCAATACGAGAATACCGCTGGATTGCCCCCTCTTCCCTTGTTGCTGGTGGACCTGCCTGTTTACCTATGCTGCGCACCTCCCCTTTCTGCCCGGAGATATAGCTCCAAACGCCGGGAAAAACGCGCTGGTCGGCTGGTGAAGCTTAAAGCCCTGCATGCTGCACCTTCCTTTCCAGCTGATGGTCATGGTTTCTATCGCTAGCTTCCCGCGTGCCCGGACCAGGTAAACAACGGGAGTTGTTGGCCGGTGCGGCTCACTGCTCAACCCGGAGGAGTTGTGATTGAAAATCTGTTGGCCGAGACATCAGGCGACATCATCTCCATCGAAACCTCGTCAGACGTTGAGTCAACGAATGTGGAGACGTTAGACGAGACGTCTTCGGGCGTTAAGACGTCAGACGAGACGTCTTTTGGCGTTGAGATGTCAGACGAGACGTCTTTGGGCGTTGAGACGTCAGACGAGACGTCTACTTCTTGGTGCGGCAGGACGTCTACTTTTTCGAGCGGCAGGACGTCTACTTCTTCGAGCGGCAGGACGTCTACTTCTTCGAGCGGCAGAATGTCTACTTCTTCGAGCGGCAGGACATCTACTTCTTCGAGCGGCAGGACGTCTACTTCTTCGAGCGGCAGGGCAGCGCCCTCTGGAGCTGGATCAAGGAGAGACAGGTCAGACAAGAACAGATCAGACGGGAGGCCTGGACACCATCCATCAAGCCGGGGCCGGTCAGGCAGGCAGTTGAGAGGTCGTCCATCAGGCCCTTCAGACGGGAAAAAGACAGGAACGAGAGTTTCAGGTAGGTCGGTGTCCTCTGGAGCCGGAGGCAGGACAGCGCCCTCTGGATGCGAGACCTCTGGACAGCAGAAGATGTGGGTGGCACCCTCCAGGGCCCACCCAGAACAAGTAATGTGAGGGGCTCCCTCCTGAGACCCCTCTGGACAGGAAACGTGAGTCGTGCAGACTTCAAACTTTATGAGAAGACCCTCCTTCGACGTGGAGGCATCAGCGGTGAGGGGACCCTCCATCGACGTGGAGGCGTCAGCGGTGAGTGGACCCTCCAGCGACGTGGAGGCGTCAGCGGTGACTGAACCCTCCAGCGACGTGGAGGGTTCAGCGGTGAGTAGACCCTCTAGCGTGGAGGGGTCAGCGGTGAGTAGACCCTCTAGCGTGGAGGCGTCAGCGGTGAGGGGACCCTCCATCGACGTGGAGGCGTCAGCGGCGAGTGGACCCTCTGTAGGTGGTGCTGGAGACGCAGCGTCCTCTGTGGACGATGCGGAAGCAGGACCCCTTGTAGGGCGATGTGGACGCAGCGCCCTCTGTAGCCACAGGCAGGAAAGTACCCTCTGGTGCCACAGGCAGAACAGCACCCTCTGTGAATGCTGGAGATACCTCTACACGTTCCATAGCAGTCTTGGGAGCAGCGCCCTCCATCAGAGATTTAGCCTCATCCTGCAGTGTTTTAGCCAAAGTCAAAATCTGGATGAGACCTGAGTCAAGTACAGAACAAGGACTGTTAATAATAATGTCTTCAATAATGGGTTACGACTTATATTTATAATGAAGGTCCGGGTTATTGACAGCAGCATTAAACAGTCTTTTTATCTGCTGTAGAATGTGAGTGGCCTCAGATCTCTGTCCCACAGCGACCCCTGTGGTCGAGGTGGGATCTGTCCACCCTTCAGCAACGCGAGAGCTCGAACACTCTCCTGTGTGTCCTACAGGCTCTTCCTTGCGTGAGTCCTGCAGGTGTAG
>JBBPBX010082527.1:2500-12041 GCA_038048925.1 Garcialebias charrua | reverse complement strand
GCAGATTATTCCAGAGTTTACGGCCAGCGACTGAAAAAGTCCAATCTCCTCTGAACTTTAACCTGTTTTTTGGCAACACCTAAAGCAGCTGGTCTGATGATCTCACCTGAGAAGGAACAGAAGGTTGAAGTAGGTCAGAGAGATATGAGGGTGAAAGCCCATTTAGGCACTTAAAGTTAACAGGAGATTTTTTTAATATACAGGTAGTCCTCGACTTACGGCAATTTTATGAACGCATCATATTAATAAAAATATGAAAAAAAAGTATGTGTTTAAATGTTCTTGATTTCATGTGTAGGCCTACAGCACTTTGTTGCAACTGTGGTTGTTTTAAATGGCTTTATAAATATTATTATTATTATTATTAAGCTGATTTACGCAGTTTCCGGCAGTTTCCGACAGTTTCCGACAGTTTTCGGCAGTGTCCGTCAGTTTTCGGCAGTGCCCGCCTGCTTCGGTTACCTCCAGCTTCGACAGCCGGCTTTGGACAGACCATCTGTCCGATCAGAGGTTGCTTCGCTTGGATAAATGAGCTGGAAATGGTCGGTGAACTCTGTGGACGTCTCAGGCGGATGAACGGATTGGCGGCCTGGATGTTGTTGGCACCCGGAGCTAACTAGCTAAAACGCGGACGGACGGCTTGGCGGTTGGTGGCACCCGGAGTTAACATGCTAACGCCAGCCCCACCGGGGAGACGGAGCCGACGGGCGGCGGAGATGCCTGCTGCGGCCGGGAGCTCGCCTCGATGCTCCACCTGGCAGCCTCAGATGTTGGTCGGACCTGGAGCTAACAAGCTAAAACGCGGACGAACGGCTTGGAGGCCTGGATGTTGTTGGCACCCGGAGCTAACAAGCTAAAATGCGGACGGAGGGCTTGGCGGTTGGTGGCACCCAGAGCTAACATGCTAACGCCAGCCCCACCGGGGAGATGGAGCCAACGGGCAGCGGAGAGGCCTGCTGTGGCTAGGAGCTTGCCTCAATGTCTGCCTGACAGCCTCAGATGTTGGATGGACACCGAGCTAACATGCTAAAACGCAGAGAAACAGCTGCTGCAGCCTTTTGGAGCGGCTAACATGCTAACGGGCGCCGCTATTGGAGGGGCTAACATGCTAACGCGCGCAGCTTGTTGGATGGACACCGCGGAAAAACGGCTCCCAGTAAGTTATTAACTCTTTTTCCCTTCATTATGGCTCTAAATGTATGGAGTTAACATGCTAACAGTCCTTCCTGTAAACAGTTTGGACCGCGTGAAGCAGCACAAAGCTGCAGAGCTCGGACGTGCAACGAGGTAACATGCTAAAAGACGGAGACAGCCTTGACCAGCTCACAGTAAGAAATTAACTATTTATTATGGTTCTAATTGTACTGTATGTATCTTTTTAATTATTATGTAGGGTACTGTAATGTGTTAGGATGGGCGAAGTGCTTGGTAACTTGGTAACCCGCACCTTCTGCACTTCTGCAGTGGAAGTGGTCTCCAGCTACAAATACTTGGGTGTACACATGAATGATAACCTCAGCTGGAGCAACAACACCACCAGCCTGATCAAGAAAGGTCATCAGAGACTCTACTTCCTCAGACGGCTGAGACGAGCTGGTCTGAGCAGCCCAGTCCTCACCTCCTTCTACAGGTGTGCAGTGGAGAGCATCCTGTGCTCCAGCATCAACGTGTGGCATGGAGGCTGCACAGTTGAAGAGAGGAAAGCTCTGCAGAGAGTGGTGAAGGCTGCACAGAAGTCTGTTGGAGTCAGTCTCCCCACCATCACAGACATTTACACCTCCAGATGCAGGAAAAGAGCCACCTGCATCATGAAAGACCTCACTCATCCAGCACACTCACTCTTTGCCCCACTCCCCTCAGGACGGAGGTTGAGGAGCATCAAGTGTAGAACCACTAGACTGAGGAACAGCTTCTACCCTGAGGCTGTTAGACTCATGAATAAATAAAAATAAAATAAAAAAATAAACACTGCAAAATATCACATCATACTGATGCTGATCTGTTTTCTTGTTGCTGTATTCATCTGTGTTCATCTGTGACCATCTGCTCATGCAGACTCATGTTCGTGCTGCTGTTTATTCCCACTATATTAGGCTTAGTGTATTACTAGTTGATGCTTTTCTTAGTTAGTTCTAGATGTTATTACTGTTTTTCTCTTTCATTTGTTGTTGGATGTAACTGGGACCTCGTGTACATAATCTCGTTTTCATCTCATGTACCACATGCGGGGCAAATGACAATAAAGACTCTCTGACTCTGACTCTAACTGTACAGTAGGCTACCGTACATGTACGTGTATAAGTGGCGGCTCGTGTGTTTTCCGACTTAAGGCGATTTCCGTCTTACGAACGGCCGTAGGAACGGAACTCGTTCGGAAGTCGGGGACTACCTGTATTCTGATGTATACTGGGAGCTATTGAATGGAGGATTAAACCAATGAATTATGCTCAAATTTACGAGTTCCAGTTAATAGACGAGCTGCAGCATTTTGGACGAGCAGCAAAAGTGACAAGACAAGCATGGAAGTGAGACCTGACGGACCCCAACATAAAGCATGTTACAGTAATAAAGTCAGGTTGTAACGAATGCATGGACTATTTTTTCAAGGTCAAATCTGGTCAACACTGACTTAAGCTTTGCTATCTACCATAACATACCATACTATACCATACTGTACCCGTACCGTACCTTACCTTACCACACCACACCATACAACACCACACCATACCATACCATCCCATCCCATCCCATACCACACCACACCACACCATATACCATACCATACCATACCATACCCTACCATACCATACCATACCCTACCATACCATACATTCCATACCATACCATTTTTTTAAAAGAAAAAGCTGTTACAATCTTAAGGCTTAACAAAAATGTCTGTTCCCTTAAGATTGTAACAGCTTTTTCTTTAAAAAAATGCTTTTGAATATTTTGAGGTAGTTTGTAATTTTGAGCTTTATGCATTAATAAATAAATATTATATTCTACTAGATCATAAAACTTCAATAGTTTCATTTTATAGAATAGATTGTTTGTTGGATGATAATAATGCATTCTTGTTATAATTCTTATAGCTCTTTTTTGAAGGATGAAAATAGGCTTTGTTAAAGTTTTGCACGCTGTTCCCCAGACATCAACACAATAAATTAAATGTGGTACTATAATTGTGTTGTATAACAAATACAAGGCATTATCATTCAATAAATCCTTTACCCTATATAATACTGCTGTGGATTTGGATAATTTAGTTTTAACAGAATTTACGTGTTGTTTCTATGATAATTTATCGTCAATGATTACACCCAGAAACTTCATTTCACTCACTCTACCTATTTCAACACCGTTAATTTTGAAAGGAAAAACTGTAGTTATCTTTTTTTTGCTAAAAATCATATAATTGGTTTTATCAATATTCAACGATAACTTATTTAAATTAAACCAAGTTTGTATGTTAACAAACCCACTATTCATCAAGTCAATCAAATGTTTTCAAATCATCACCAGTATAGCATAGCATAGCATGGCATACCATACCTCACAATCTATAAAAATTATCAAAGCATCACAAAAGCAGTTACAACTACAAAGTAAAAAAAAAAAAAAAACACATCAAAAAAAGCTTTGGATAAATGAAAAGATGATCTGGATAAACAAAACTGGAATGATGTGTATGTTGATGATGTGAACAGATCTTCTGATGTGTTTATGAATATCTTAGAAGCTCTGTACTGTATGAAAAAAATTGTGGGCAAAAAATTATACAAAGAGAAATATTGTTGACCAACTATGGATGACGAAAAGGTTAAGTAATGCTTGTAAAAAAAAGAATTAATTGTATTCAGGCTTCTTGAAATTGCGGACACAAAACACTGAAGAAAAATATAAGAAGTACAAAAATAAATTAGTAGGGATTATAAGGAAGCATATGAAGGAATATTATAGTGATTTATTAAATAAAAGTAATGGTGATATGAAGGCAACATGGCAAGTAATGAATAGTGTTTTGAAGAATCATAAAGTAAAGACGGTATTTCACAATACAGTATTTTGTAAAGGACAACAATGAAATTCATGATGAGAATGAAATTGTAAATGGATTTAATCAATATTTTGTGAATGTTGGAACAAGCCTTGCAGCTAAAATACCAAAAGTAGATAATAATGTGAGCCATTCATTCATAGGTTGTGCCAACAGTATTTTTCTAAATGGAACTGACAAAGCAGAAATAAAGAATGTAGTAAAAAATCTTACAGACAAGAGATCAAAAGACTGGGTGGACATGGATATGATGTTTGTAAAGGAAATAATGAGTCATGTTATTGAGCCGTTTACATATATATGTAATTTATCATTCTCAACAGGAACATTTCCAGATAATATGATAGTAGCTAAGGTAGTTCCTCTTTTTAAAAATGGTGATAAATGTGTGTTCAACAATTATAGACCTATATCCTTGTTACCACAGTTCTCAAAAATTCTAGAAAAACTATTTGTGAACAGACTAGATCAATTTATTGCTTAGCAAAATATTCTAAGTAGCAGTCAGTATGGATTTAGAGCAAAAAACTCTACATCAATGGCTCTCATGGAATTAATAGAACTAATAACTACTGATGTCGATCAAAAACAATATTGTAGTATTTTTGTAGCTTTAAAAAAAGCATCCAATACTATTGACCACACTTTTCTCCATGAAAATTTTAACAAATATAGTATTAGAGGACCAGCATTACAGTGGGTATCTAGCTATTTGAAAGACAGGAAACAGTTTGTACAAATAAATGGTGTAAAATCTGACCTCTGCAATACTACATGTGGAGTTCCTCAAGGCTCTGTACTTGGACCAAAGCTATTCATTTTGTATGTGAATGACTTGATAAAGGTGTCAGGACTCCTTAAATGTGTACTTTTTGCAGATGATACCACATTTTTTTTGTTTGGTAAAGATATAGAACAGATGTTGAAGTTGATGAAGACAGAATTTGTCAAAATACAAACTTGGTTTAAACTCAATACATTATCATTAAATCTAGATAAAACTAATTACATGATATTCAGTAATAAAAAGAAAACTGTTGATGATCCATTTAAAATTGAGGGTGTTTAGATTTGTAGAGTGAGTGAGGTGAAGTTTGTGGCTGTTATCATTGATGACAAACTGACATGGAAACAACACATAAATTCTGTAAGAATAAAAATAGCTAAATCTATTGCAGTACTGTACAAAGTCATAGACTTATTAAATGATAAAGCTCTGTATTTGTTGTATAACACAATCTTTGTTCCACACTTAATATATTGTATTGATGTTTGGGGGAAAGCAAGTGAAACAATTACAAAGCCTATTTTTGTTTTACAGACAAGAGCTGTAAGAATTATCACTAGAAAGCATTACTGTCATCCATCAAGCACATTATTTTATCAACTGAAGTTATTGAAGTTCCATGATTTGGTAGATAATAATATTTTATCAGTTATGTATAGGGCTCAGAATAACACATTACCTTTAAATATCCAAATGCATTTTGTTAAAAGACAAAGTTGTTATAATCAGACAGAGATATTTGTAAAACCAAAATTCAGAACCAGTTTAAAGGGACGGTCTACCTCAATCCAGGGAATTGGAGTATGGAATGATTTGGAGAATGAAATTAAAAATGCCTGGTCAATGTGTACATTTAAGAAAATGATCAAAACTAAATTGTTAAAATATATATACAGTATATATAGCGTAATGTGTATTGTATTAGAGTTTAAAAAAATTGAAAGACTTATTCATTTTGTTCTGTTACTGAAGATTATTTTTGATTGAATTAATTGTTTGAAAATAGGGGCAGATATGATAAGAAATTTTCTTCCTTCTGCTACCTTTCTTTTTTTAATATATATTTTGTATGTTATCGTTTATGGAATTGTTTTGTATTGTATTTTAAAAATTAACAAATTTGATAAATAAATAAATAAATAAATAAATAAATAAATAAATAAATAAATAAATAAATAAATAAATACCATGCCATACCATACCATACCAGCCTACACCACTGTTAACAATTTTCATTTTAGGATTTTCTATTGTAAAATTATTTTTTTATGTTTACTCAAGGTAAAATCAAAACACGTATGTTACAGTTAAATCATGAGTGGAAGTTTTTTTTTATATTAATCTTTGAAGATGTTTATGTCAGCTAAAATCAATTTTGTTGTCCTACTATTTGGCAAAATTCAAGCAACTTCAATTTTGTAAATAAGAAGAAAGCTTTATCAAACAGCATAGAAATTTACAAAAGGGTGGAATTTTAAAACTGATGAACATCATGCATGTTTAGACCCTCACTCAAATGCTTTGACATTTTTATCAGGTTTGGATTTTTTTTTTAAAGCACAACACAATAAAAATACCTTCTTGGTTGCCATGGTTTTTAGCACCTTTTCGGATGGTTGTTTTCCCCTTTGACTTTATAAGTTACAGAAATCTGTTAATAATAAACAGAAGGAACACAGATTGCATTCCTAGTCAGTCGTTTTATGTTTTTACAGCAGTTTCACCTGTTGTCAATATAAGGAAAAAATATAAAGCTGATTTTTGAATATGCCAAATGAAACACAAATAAGTTTTCACATCACACAAGCCTTAATGTACAATGTAATATTAACGAGAATACATAAAGGTTTTCTCTAAAGATGGTTTAAACTTTCCTTCAAGAGTTATGTGGGTCATATGAGTGTGGGCAGTAAAACAGGGTGGACCAAACATGGGATTTAAGGACATTGTGTAATGTGAAATAACGCAATCAAAGCATGAGCGAGTACACAGCTCAAACTAAAATAAAGTTAAATGGGCACTACTGGAAACATGCATTCTAAAGCACCTCATGATATGATGTATTGTTTTTTATTTATTTTTTATTTATTTTTCTACAAAGAAATAAACTCTAACCCCCTATAAATGCTCATAAAATGTTATCTCCCGGGTGACCTTGTTGCCAGTGGCACTGACACACGCCTCAATTCTTATGCCATTTTATTGTCATTTTGAGCGTCAGTGGAAAAAGAGGAGGTTCAAACACTGATTTCCATTCATGTATCTATCTGTACATCCATTTCTAGCACCTGTTTTATCCCGATCATTGCTCCACAACACCCATGCGCCTATGTCTTTTACTCTGCCAAAACATTAGTTTATGAATTCTGAGTGATCGTATGTTGATGGGTTTTGAACAATTGCCATTTTACCCATTGTAGTTAACTTTTTGAACAGTCAGTGTAAAGCAATAAGAGTTCAGATCTGACAGAACTGATGAGCTAATGGCTAGTCTGAGTGAGGCCAAAACAAAAGTGAATGGCTGTTGTCTTAAAACAACTCAATTTTTAAAAGCTTCATAGCAGAACGTTCAAACGCTATCACAAAAATCTTTACTTTGTTGTCCCTTTCACATTTACAGGTAGTCCCCGACTTAACGAGCGCTCTTACCTACGAGGTTCCGGACTTACGAGCTGGAGAACGAGCAGTAAATTTGTAAAGAACATACAAAGAATACAGCACTTTTAAGTGTTTTTAGATGAAAGTGTGTTAGCTAACCGTTTGGAAACAAGTTTCTGAGCATGTTTATGAACTAGTATGAACATTTGTAATGAAAAACGAGTGTTCGTAGTAGCGCTAGCATAAATTTTCCGACTTACGACTGAAAATCCGGACTTACGAGAACACGTGTTTCGTGTTCTGACGTACGAATTTTCGTCTTACGAGAGCCTCGCAGGAACGGAACTCACTCGTAAGTCGTGGACTACCTGTAATGGTTATTTACATAGTGGATACTTGCAACTGCAAATAGCAGCAGCAGCTAGCAGTAGCACTTACAGTAAAGCTTGTGGCACTTCCTGCAAGAATTACTGCTTATCTTCCTGCCAAAAACAATCATATAATGTAGTAATGATGAAGGAGGAACAGTTTATGACATACCATACTTTCCGCCCTTTAAGTCGCTCCGCCCTATATGTCGCATTAGTCCAATTATTCATTCAACCTTTATTTATACAGGCTAGCCTCGTTGAGTCACGGGAACTCATTTACAAGAGGGACCTGTCTCACTCACACCAAACAACCATCCATCCACTCTCTCACTCACACCTAGGGTCAATTTAGAGTTACCAATCAGCCTAACATTATGTCCAATAAAGTGGAAAAATCCACAAACGTGTCGCACCTCCGCATACGTCGCATCTATTATGCGTCACTGCTTGCGTCGCGTATGTTACGCGTCACCGCAAATGGCCACAGGAGCGTGCACGGTAGGACTTTAACAAGATCAACACTGAAAAACAATTATTTGTTTGCTGAAAATTATAGCAAAGATGTGTCTGAGCTGAACTTTTCCTTAATAAATGCACGTAATGGTAAAATCAGCTGAATTTAAAAAAAATAGTTTCGCTACGTTGGTGCTGCAAAGCGTGCACGTGCGTGCAGCGAGCGGATATGCTTCATTTCTTTGAAATTTAACAAGATAAACACCTAAGAAATATATTTGTTTGCTGACATTATAGTAAAAGTGTTTCTGAGCTTAACTATTCCTTAATAAATGCACGTAATGGTCAAATCAGCTGGATTTAAATTGTTTCGCTTTGATGTCTTCCAAACGGCTGCGCGCGCTGCGAATATAAATTATAAATAAATCGAATTTTCGCTCAAACATCTCCTAAAGCTAATCAGTTGTACAAAGTAAATGTCCATCCTACTTTCTGTGTTTCATCAAAATCTGTCCTGTGATTTTTGAGCTATTTTGCTAACAGTCAAACACTGAGGTAACAGTAGTTCAGACCTCCAGAGAGCAGGAGACCGGGCTGCGACAGAGTGAGTCCAAGCAGAGGAGGCTTCTGTCAGACACATGAGCTGGGAACGGTCGGTGGACTCTCTCGTAGTGTCAGAGCTACAGAGATCAGGAGGCCGGGCTGCGACTGAGTGAGTCCGAGCAGAGGAGGCTGTTGTCGGACACATGAGCTGGGAACGGTCGGTGGACCCTAGCGGCCGAAAGTGGTACTGCTCCCTTTTTTTCGTCAGAATGAATGGAAACGGTCATATCTCAGCCAAAAATTGGTCTAAAATATGGGAAAAAAAATCCCTAAATATGTTGCTTCGCCCCATAAGTCGCAGGACATAAGAATCAGTTTAAAAAAAACTGCGACTTATAGGCCGGAAAATATCGTAATGCTTGCTTGAACCGCCGAGACGTTGTTGAAACTGAATTCGTTTTAAAACAGCAGTGATCCATTTTTGGCTTCACTTGGCTGTTAGCTTGTCAGTATAGTCAGAATAAGACTCTGTTTAAACGGACATCTACAACGGGTAAAATATTAACTTTATTAACATCACTTTCAAATGTCTGAACTGTCAGTTTAGGACAAGCTGCATAAAAGATGAAAAAAAAAGTTGTGTAAAAAATAAAACTGAATAAAACCGATGCAACATTTGACAACAAAAGAGCTTTTTCCACAACAAGTTTGTAAAATGATTGAACACAAAAG
>JBBPBX010082525.1:0-15716 GCA_038048925.1 Garcialebias charrua | reverse complement strand
GTCCTCAGCTCCTCGAACAGCTTGGCCGACATAATAGTTATATCAGAACTGCCATCCAGGAGGGCTTCACGCTCAAGGACACCTTCCAGTGTGATAGGCAGGTAAGCTTTCTTAGCCACCCCCCTTTGTATAAAGTTACACAGAAACCTCACAGGTCTTGGCCCACGTTTCTGTTCACGTGTGACTCTGTCTGTGTAATCTTGTTTACTGTCAGCATCTTGTTGGCTGTCAGCATCATGACCTTCAGGATGTTGTTGTGTGTCAGCAATTGGTTTGCTGTCAACATCCATGGCAATGTTGGTAGTAGTGTGCGCTGAGTTATTTGTGTGCTCTGAGTCTTTGTGAAAGACAGTGCTACACATCGCTCCAGGTTGGTCAATGTTGATAGTGTCATTATCAATGATAACGCCACTCATTGTATCAGGTTGGTCAAGCACAGTAACATTCAAATCTACTGACAAACTACTTACTTCCTCTGTCTCTTCCGAGCATAGAGGTGTTGGGCCATTATTCCGGGACATTCGTGACTCTTTGCCTGTCTCGAACTGTTCTGTTCGAGGCGCGGGAGGTGCAGTTCCAAGGCTCGGGGGTGGCTGTTGGGACCACGCATAGTTACATGAGTATAGGTCCTCATCCTTCAATTTCTTTTGAAGTCCACCCACCGATTGACCTTGGTTTTCACCCATCTGGTTCGATCTGAACCGTTGTGGGTCTCTTAGAGAGTGAACACCTACCTTTTGTGGTTCGTTGCTTGTCTCAGATTTTTCAATCTGAGGTGCTTCAGGGGCGGGGCTCCCTTTAAACCATTTTGAGTCACTGTTCCAACTGGTACCAACATTTCGGTGTATGTCAGTTTGAAAATCTTGTTCATTCTTGCTAGTATCATCCAACTCTTTTAACGACCGACGTAAGTGCTCTACCTCTCCCGAGGTCAGAGGACCTTTGAGACGACGGTGTCTATTCTCGCTTTCTATAGGAGAGAGAACCTCGCCTATTTTTTGCGACTGGGATACGACCTTTTGACCTGGGCACACCTCAGAGGGTGTTTTGTTTTGCATGTGAGCCTCAACAGCAGTTACAGCGCACTGTTTCATCACTGATTGTTTAAACTGATGTTGTAGCTCAAGGCCTTTTTTGAGACGTTTTTCTTTTTGTCGTTTGCTATTGATGTCACTAACTGTGTGCTCTGAGTTATCCATGTGCTCTGAGTTATCAAAGACAAGGTCACTCAATGTACCAGTTCGGTCATCCTCTGTATCATTCAAGTTTTCAAACAACCAACTTATGTCCACTATCTCCTCAGAGCTTAGAGGTATGTTGCCTTTTTCCTGGAACTTCTGTGACCTTTTGCTACTCCCGGACTGTCCAGTCCGCAGTGCAGGGGCAGGAGCTTTGCTCGGTGTAGACCGCGGAGGGTCACTTAAAGAGCGGGCGTCCACCGTTTGTGGTTTTTTGCTTATCTCGGGCAGCTTCGTCCGAGGTGCAGGGACAGGGCGTGTGCTCGTCCTTCTCAACCATATTGGGTCTCTTAACCACTTCGGGTCATAGTTCCAGCGGGCATCGACATGTCGTGGTTTGTTAGTTTGAAAAACATGTTTTTTCTCGCCTATTTTAGGAGAGGGAGTTGATGAACTTGTCCCTTCCAGCTCCAGCGAGTGGGATTTGACCTTTTCTTGGTAATGTAGTTCACGCTCTGGTTTTGTTTTTAACCAGATCGGGTCAGGGAGTTGACGAACATCAAAACCATTTATAGCACGCCGTTTTATTTTTAATTGCTCAATCTCACTTTTTAACTCAAGTTTTTCTTGTTGAAAATTTTCTCTTCTGCGAATGTTATCTTGCCTTAACAATTCAAGTATTTCTGTGTGCAGCTGTAAAGCTTCATCACAATCGTTATCTCCCATCTTTTTGTTTTGATTTTGTTTGATCTCACGTTTTAACTCAAGTTTTACTTGTTGAAAAATTTCTCTTCTGCGAATGTTATTCTGCCTTAACAATTCAAGCTTTGCTGTGAGCAGCTGTAAAGCTTCATCATAATTGTTATCTCCCATCTTTTTGTGTTGATTTTGTTTGAATCAATAAGACGGTATTTATAATAGTGTATGCAAATAAATGCTTTCTTAGCGGTGAGTTATTTAACTAAAACAGCTTTCTGGGTTTGTTCCTGTAATCTATAAACAAGTCTTTCCTTCATTCAGTACCTTTTTATTTATTTTAGGTTTTACCTTCAATGAAAAATATGGTAAGTTAAGCCTTCGTGGCCGTATTAACTTAATAGACCTATTTTTTAAAACAATTACTATTAAACCACGCTTAATGTTTTCTGTCTTTCACTCAAACGCCTTTTTAAAGATTTCAAATAAATGCAATGTTAACACTAAAATGTTAGCAGATTTTGTTTTATTTTGCACCAAGAGAATGTATTTCAGATTCAGTAAAACTGTTTTGAGTTGCCGCAGTTATCTGGATTGAAAAATGTAATTTTGTTTGTTATTTTAAACTTTTTATTTAAAATAAACTGGAGTCATTAATTTTACACAGAAAAACGTTAAAAATGCCATTTTTAACTAAAAGTGTACAGATGTACAACAATTCTGTTTAAAATTCAGAGATGTGAAGAGCTTAATGTGGAAATGCTCTATTTTCCATCATTTTTTTTTTAAATTTAATTTGAAAATCAAATAAAAAAAATGCCCTTTTGAGTGTTATTTTAAATCTCTTCAGTATTTAAAATGAGCATAAATTGTTTGTCTGTACCTCTGTTATTCTAAAATTTGTATTTAGAATAAACAGGAGTTTTTGTTTGCGTACAGAACAATTTTAAAGCTGGTAATTCTCCATAAAAATGCTGACTTTTTATGATGTTTTTTGAGAAAACTCATCTGTCAACGTCTTTTAACCAACAGGGGGCAGCTTCGAGTCTTAATTTTATCACGTGGAGACTGATTTATTTCATTCAGTATTTAAACTAAAAACAACCTTTTCAGAATTAGTTTCTAGTGTGTCAGTGATAAACGCTCGAACCACGTTCTTGTCAGAGACAAATCTATGTTGTTAGACAGTTTAGATGGCTTTAAATGAGTGTTTAAACTCACTGTGAGTGTGTGAACTGCTTATCACCCGAAGTGCACCTGGAAATGACGACACAAGTAGGCGGGTCGACGCAGCGCGTCACCAGCTTCCGTTGAGCGAGGCGGAGCTCGCTAAACAGATACGTGACGTCAACCAATCAATCACAGCGCTTGTAGTCCTTTTCCCAAGCAACCATGGTGAATGTAGTTCTATTACCTTCGACCAATGCAGTGCCGGAAATGACGACAAAGTGGGTTGTTCGCAACAGCGTGCGTTCCCAAATCAGCGAATCAGCGTTCGCTACGAGAGTGATTGACAGCTCACAGCACTCGTTTCATCCAATCACAGCTCATAAACAAACGTGTACTAGGACACGTAGCTCTGTAACGTTACCTTAGCACAGCAGAAAGCAACCTTATAGACTCTTAATCAACTCAAACGCTTCAAATTAACTTCCCAAAATTCTGAAACGTGGCAATCACATTTAAAACAGGCACAACTAAGCTACGCTCAGTAACCCAGCACTGCAGCTGTAGAACAAACACGGACTCTCTCGGAGCGCGTCAAGGTCGGTTCCGGTCCACTTTTTCATGGAGCAGAAACTCGGGTCTGAACAGAACCACTATCCGACAACGTTCTAACAGTAATATGCTTCTATGACCTGCTCTAACATGTAAAATACCAGCAACAGCAATCTTGTAGATGTTAAATTAGCTTTCAGGCTTTTGACTCGGCGGTCAAACAAAGCTTTGTACAGGAGTCTGCGTGAACTGGACCGAACCAGAACCCCCACAGACCACGGGCTGGCAAAACTTCACCTAAAGCTTCCCACAGCGTGTTAAGAGTTGAACGAATAACAATCCCTCAGCCTCAAATGATAAAAACATGCAGAATCTGCCTGCTTTGAACACTTCCAGCCAAAATTATTATCCTCAGAGTTTAAAACTTGGATCCTAATATGCAAACATGACGTTACAGTTCATGAGAGACCACAGATATATCAATAAACTTATAGAAACCGGTACGAGGGCCACCAGATGAAGGAAACATGAGGGAGACCATATATTGTGTCTTTAAACACATATAGTGCCACCCAGATGTAACTAAAGGATTTTAACAGGGGTCAGTATTAAGCTGACCTCTTTATCCTTAATTAACTTACTTATTCAGATTGAATAGTAATTTCACGGATTCTTTTCTTTTTCAGTTTACCCAATAT
This sequence comes from Garcialebias charrua, assembly GCA_038048925.1. Lineage (NCBI taxonomy): Eukaryota > Metazoa > Chordata > Actinopteri > Cyprinodontiformes > Rivulidae > Garcialebias > Garcialebias charrua. The sequence goes on along the minus strand of JBBPBX010082525.1, from coordinate 11,425 downwards.
TTCTGTGATCTTTATGATGGATAAATAAACAGAGCTATAGAGTGACAATGGACATTGACTTAGTTTGGTATGCCAGGCGACACTACCATTTATTTAAAATAAATCAACTAAAATCAACACCATTACACTTGATTGATATGATTTCACTTTCTTTCAAATTAATACGTCAGCACACTTAAATTTAACACAACAGACTTCAATATTGGATGTTAACATATTTAGTCTGTGGGCTCTTCAGCTTAAAATAGTTTCCAGCTTAGATTGAGAGGCAAAAGAATAGGAGGAAAGATTTAAGAAGAATTGGGAGGTTAAGAGAGGAAGTTTATCTTGCATTTATGAAACCAGATGACACTCTTCCGTACGCGTCCAGCTAAGATATCATCACACCTCCAGCAAGCAAACAGCTGCTCCTTTACCTTAAGACGTCCGCCTTGGTTCTGGCAAAGAGCTGTGATCAGCTTTGGACTGACGAGTCGTCGGTCCCGCAAGTCCAAGCTGGACTCCAGACGTGTTTACCTTGTCGGTGTCGGTGATACTCGCTTTCGTCGGCAGAAGCCGTGGCAATCGTGGTTTTTTGGCTCAAGATAAATTATTCCAGGAAGGAATAACAAAGTTTGAGCTTACGCTCATTCGAAGTGGACTCATAACAGCCTGTTATCAGTCCTTAGCTGAAGACGAAGGTCGTTAGCTCTTGACCAAACGTATCCAGCTCTTTGGGAAAGTTCACATCTCTTTCGAAGCTCCCAGCAAACTCTGACGTTCCAGCCACAGCTTAGAACTTAAAGCAGGATCAAAGAGAGGAGTGAGCTTGTGTTATCGCGACCCAAGGTTACAGCCAGCAGCAGAGAGAAATGTTTAGGAACAGACAGAGAAAGCTGGAGCCCTGCTCTTGAGAAACAACGGATTACTGTCTTCTGACTTTCTAAACAAAACCGTCTGGTCTATGTGACCCGAGATTTCAACTTTAACACAGCAGTGAACACAGTTTAACTCTTACAGAATAACACAGCTTAAAAGCACACATCATGAAAATGACAAAAGTTATTCTTTTGATCACATTAGAATAAAATCAAAGATAGAAATAGTCTCTTTTGGTGACTATATTTATCAGATTACAGCTAAATGAATGATCTTGTAGTAAATGTCTTGCTTTACTGAGAGGTCAGTAAAGGTCATCTCTGGACAGTTCAAAAACCTTAGTTTGACCCTGGGTAGGTCCACTACACCAGTATGGCCTACTCTCAATCTCATAATAACAATCTCATCTTTTCTTCTTTTCCCTCTGATATTCATCATATTATTTGATTTCTGAATTCTATAATATCGTTGTCCTTTACTATCATCATCCCAGCTCCTTTGCCAGTATTCCATCCCATGTTTTTTAATCACCGACTTGCCCTCTCCTTTCCCAAATGGAATCTGTACAATTGACTCCCTATGAAGCGCAGATTTGGCAAGCTTATCCGCCCGTTCATTTGCTTCCACCCCTTCATGAGCTGGGACCCAACAGAAATGAACAATTATACCTCCCGTGAATAATCTAAATAATGAATGTTGAATTTCTAGTGTGAGATCTTTCCTACTATTACCATATGAATTAATACTGTCTAAAACTGCAAGTGAGTCTGTGAAGATGATACTCTTATCTGGTCTGACTTCTTCAATCCATTGTAGACTATATACAACCGCCATCATTTCCACTGTATAGACAGACAAATGATTTGAAATTCTTTTAACTATTGTACTTTCGAATTCTGGAATGTATACCCCAATTCCCACTCTTCCATTTGTGTCTTTGATCCATCTGTAAAAATATGAAGGTAATTATAGTATGCTTCTTTAATATACCTACTGGCTCTTCTTCCTAAGTCTTTCCCATTACTTTCTTGTTTCCATTTCAGCATTTTTTTTAATATCAATAAAACTTGCAGGTAGTAACCAGGGTGGAATAATGCTTATCGGATTACTCCTAGCAAAGTCAATATTGTGAACCCCATATAGTTCTGCAATATTATTAATTTCCCATTCAAACCTTTGTCTTTGGTATGTATTGTACTCCCAGCAGTTCTGAATGGTCGTCACTGCTGGGTTTCCTTCATCCTTCTTTAATCTTATCCAATATGAGAGTGCTAATTTAGTTCTACGAACTTCTAATGGAGTTTCACCTGCTTCTGGGGCGGCCGTGGCATAGTGGTAATGGCAGTCGTCCCCCGATCGGAAGGTTGGAGGTTTGAATCCCGGTTCCCCACACCAATTGTCGTTGTGTCCCTGGGCAAGACAATTAACCCCGAGTTGATCCCGGTAGGGCTGGATGGCGCCTTGCATGGCAGTCTGCCGCTACCCGTGTATGAATGTGTATATGAATGAGTGGATGGTTGGTATTGTAAAGCACTTTGGGGCCCCTCATAGGGGGCTGGAAAGCGCTATATAAATAAGCTCCATTTACCATTTACCATTCTATGAGGATGGCTTTTATGGGAGTAGTTTTAATTGCTCCTATGCATATTCGCAGGGCTCTTGATTGCAATTTGTCCAAAGTGTTTGATTTTGTTATTGTTGCAGCTCCGTAAAGTAAACTACCATAATTTAATGCAGATCTCATAAGTGCTCTGTAAATGTTTAACAGAGAAGACTTTTCTGCTCCCCAGTTGTGTCCTGCAATTGCTTTAATTATATTAATCACTTTTTTACATTTCATTTCTATCTGTTTTAAATGTGTCTGCCATGAATATTTATGATCCAACCATACACCTAGATATTTCAATTCAGTCACCAACTTTATTGGTTCCCCATACAACAATAATTGCTCTATAATGACATTCTTTCTGTTGGTAATAACCATGTACTGTATTTAGATTTGTCCACTGATAGTTTAAGTCCCCATTCATATGACTATTTTTCTATTTGTTTAATTGCATTATTCAAACACTTGGTTATATGCGCAGCATTTCTACCTCTTATCTTGATGGCACCATCATCTGCATACAAAGCATAAGCACCCCTATTTAGATTGCAAAACATATCATTAATCATTAAATTAAACAGTATTGGACTTATGACACTCCCTTGAGGAGTGCCATTTTCTATAATAAATTCTTTAGAAAGATCACCCCCATCCACACTCTTCAAACTACAGCCTAAAGTTTTATAGGCAGGATCTGCAGTTTGGCAGCAGCTCTGCCTAATCAAGCCTGATTAGGACAAGCTGAGTAAAAAAAAGTGCTGCAGCAGGCTGCTGGTGCTTTTAGCAGACTGCAGCCAACCTAAACAGAACAATGATGTTTTTAAAACTGTCTCACCCCCAGGGTACATAACAGTTGTACTGGTTTTAGCTACTATTTTGCTGGTTTTAGCCATCAGCAACGGTTTTGTTAGTTGGAGCTTTTATAAATGGTTTAGCTATTTTTCACATTTAGCTGCTGTTTAACTTTACTTAAGTTTTGTTTTTAGCTATGATTTTGCTAATTTTAGAACAATCTCTGACTTTGCCATTTACCTTTTGGCTTCTGCCTTGCTGGCTTTAGCTTTTATCTTCTATTTGACTCATTTAGCTTTTAGTTGATGTTTTAAGTTTTCCTAATTCAAATTTTTAGTTTAATTAATTTAGCCTTAAGATATAATTTAGCTACTTTTAGCTTTAACTATAGCACCGGTAGTTTAAATGTTAGCTCCTTGTTACAGTTTAGTTAATTGTCAATCAATCAATCAATCAATCAATCAATCAATCAATCAATCAATCAATCAATTTATTCACTCGATTAAAAAATCATCAGTTTACAAACACATTCTCTGACAACATATATTTACACGAGTGAAGAGGGAGCAGGAAGAAGAAAATCTTGTATAGACCTGCCCCCTTTCTCAATAATTACAAAAATGTCATGGCCGTATACATTAAATTAACAAAACAAGTTGCAAACAATATCTAAACAATAACATATATAACAATATACCACTGTTCCCATTAACAACTCAAAAGTGTATAAGAGTTAATCGTTCTTTTTTTATAAAGTGTTTTGAATTGGTTTATTGTAGAGCAATTTTTAAACTCCTCATCCAAACTGTTCCATAGTTTTACTCCATGCACCGAAATGCACATTTGTTTTAAAGTAGTACGCACAGTTTTACTTTTGAAATCATACTTCCTTCTGTTAGTTCTATCACAAGAGCTTAAGACAAAGAACTTTTGTAAATTAAATGGCAATAATCTCTTTCTAGCTTTAAACATAATCAATAACATTTTTAAATCAACCAGATCCTTTAGTTTCAAGATATTTGATTGAATAAACAATTTATTTGTGTGTTCTCTGATGTCCACTTTATAAATAATTCTCATAACTTTCTTTTGTATGACAGATAACGGTTTAGTGTTGGTTTTATATGTGTTGCCCCATACCTCTATACAGTATGTCAGATATGGAAAAACAAATGAATAATATAATGTCTGTAGTGTTGACAGCTCTAAAACATGTTTTACTTTATTTAGAAGTCCAATACTTTTGCATAGTTTTAATTTTATGTATTTTATATGAGATTTCCAGTTAAGTTTATGATCTAAAACAACACCTAAAAATTTAACTTCATGTACTCGTTCAACTTGATTATTATCTACAGACATTATAATAGAATCATCTATTTTTCTATTACCAAAAATCATGAATTTTGTTTTATTCCAGTTTATTGATAATTTGTTGTATTTAAACCATTCATTAAGTTTAGACATCTCACAAGTCATACATTCTATAATGGGTTTTAAGTCATTCCCAGAACAAAATAAATTTGTATCATCTGCGAACAGGATGATTTGTAACTTTTTAGACACTTCACAAATGTCATTGATATACAAAAGAAAAAGCTTTGGTCCTAGCACTGAACCTTGGGGGACTCCACATTTTATATTTTGAAGATCTGATTTTACATTTCCTAGCTGTACAAATTGTTTTCGGTTAGTCAAATAACTACTCAACCAGTTATGAACTATCCCTCTTATCCCATAATCTTGCAACTTGGAAAGCAATAAAGTGTGGTCGATTGTATCAAAGGCTTTTCTTAAATCAATAAACATCCCCACTGTATATTGTTTCCTTTCAATTGCTTCTGTAATTTCTTCATTTAGTTCTAATAATGCAAGGGATGTAGATTTATTTGCTCTAAAGCCATATTGACTCTCACTCAATAAGTTATTCTTTTCAATATAACCATCCAATTTCTGGACAAACCATTTTTCAAGCACTTTAGAAAACTGGGGGAGCACTGAGATAGGTCTATACAGTAATTGGCAAAACTTTGTCTATCACCATTTTTAAATATTGGAATAACTTTTGCTAATTTCATTTTTTCTGGAAATATGCCACTCTGGAGGAACAAATTACAAATATAAGTAAATGGTTTAATAATAAAGTCAATAGTTGTTTTATGATCATCATATCAATTCCATCACTATCAACAGATGTTTTAGTTTTGCTTTTCCTTACTATATTTAAAATTTCATCTTCACGTATATCTCCAACTGTGAAATTCTACTACCACCCTGCCTACCCTGAATATCATTTGTCTTAATGGAAGAAGCCAAACTTGGCCCTATATTTACAAAGAAGGAATTAAATTCATTCACCACTTTATTTTTTTCCGTCAAGGTTGTTTCTCCCTTAAAAAACTGTTTTTCAAGACAATGAGTATAGGTCTTACAATACTATTCGAAATGTTCCACGTTCTTTTCATGTCACTGCTCTCTCGAAACCTTAAATTGTAGCAATCTTTCTTAGCTTGTCTTAATAATGTTGTCAATTTGTTTTTATACACCTTGTATTTCATTAGTTGGAAATCTGACAAAATCTCTATATAACTTATTTTTCTTCTTACAAGATTTTAACAGTCCCTTGGTCATCCATGGTTTTGCATTGACATTTTTATTTTTGTGACACATTAATATTGGGCAATTTTTGTCATATAATGATTTATAAACTTGCAAAAAATGTTTCATATGCCACATTCACATCATTCACATATACTCCACTCCAGTTTTCCTTTAACAGATCATTACAGAATTTCTTTATTGTTTCATCAGATCTGACTCTAACCTGCCTTATTTCATCAACTTTACTTGTTTTTTATTTTATTTTACTATCATGAACTATGAATATAGGTAAATGATCACTTATGTCACTTATGAGTACCCCACTGTAAATAGCCTTTCCAATTTCATTAGTAAAAATATTATCAATTAATGTTGCAGTAGTGCTAGTGATTCTGGTAGGTTGAGTAATCACTGGATATAAACTTCTACTGGACATTGCATCAACAAAATCTGTGGTCATTTTGTGCTCTCCTTGTTTTAATAGATCAATATTGAAATCTCCACATAGTAACCAGGTTTTCCTATCATTTAGTCCATCCAGGAGATTTTCACATCTTTCTCTAAAATATTCTATATTAGAGCCTGGTGTTCTATATATACAAGCTACAATAATGTTCCTTGTTTTCTCCATCTCTATTTCAACAGTAACACATTCCATCACATCATCCAAGGCAAATGACATACATTCTAATTTTTCACATCTCAAGGAACTATGAACATACAGTGCAACACCGCCACCTTTGTTCTTCACTCGATTTGTATAAAACAGATTGTACCCTTCCATATCAAAATCTGTAGATTTGTCATTTAACCAAGTTTCAGATAATGCTATTACTTGATAGTGATTTCTAAATGTTTTCAGATATTCATTAATCTTGTCAAAATTAGCATGAAGACTTCTGCAGTTAAAATGAATAAGTGAAAAATTATCAGAGTCCACAGAAAGATTCAGTTGTTCTTCTGTATAATATTTACAATTGTTAGTTTTGTCTAATAAATTACTGTCTGGATCAATGTTGTTTTCATAATCATGTATTTTGAATTCTGTAACACCATGTCTTGTCAAAGTTGGTTTACTTGTTGCATGTTGTATTGCCTCCATTTGTCTCTTTCTTTTTCAAAAGGAACTTTATTCCTTTTTTCCAAAGGAACTTCATTCACTTTGTTTTTCAAGAAGGGCCTTAACTCCATCCTTGATTTCATGACCTGGGGTTCTCCTTCTTTGGGTCCAGGCCGTCTCCCATCCTGCGTTCTTCAGTATTGACTCTAGATCCATTTCCTTCTCTGGAATGTCCATGTTGACTCCGAGCTCACGTAATCCAATTGCGGCAGCTTGAGGGTCACTGTACACTTTAACTTTCCCGTTCTCACAAAAAACTTTCAATCTAGCAGGAAATAAAATCCGTGACTTGATTTTTTGTTCATTAAGTACTTTGCGCACATCTTTGTATTTTACACGTTCCTTAAACACTGAGCTTGTAAAAGTCCTCATCAAAATAAATCCTTCGATCGTTGACTTGTACAGTCTTTGCTCTCCATGCAGCTTGCAGTACTTTTTGTTTCATGGCATGTGATTGAAATCGAACTGAAATTGAAATTGTAGCTTCTGTTCTGCTTAATTTACCTTTTAGTTCAGTTTCTGCTTTTTCACCAAACTCCAGCTGTCAGTACTCACTCTGTTCTTCTCTTTATTTTATTTCACAAATTATATTTGGCTCATTTCTAAGTTTTCACAGCGACTGACTGTCGCCTTAACTTCCTGTTACTAAATGATTACGACTAATTATCACCTCTAAGCAACGATTAAACATTAAAGTACACCAGTTCTTTTCTTTTCATTTTGTCAGAGCTGTTGCTGTCAGACAGTTTTTTATTTATTGATGCGGCACATGGAGGGTGTCTGATGAAACTTATTTACTTTTGATTTATTCAGGTTTAGAGTGGGGAGCCCTGTGCATTTGCTAAAAACACCTCTAAGTGAAAGTAATTAAAGTTTAACAGATAAAATGAAGTGCTGTTCGCTGTTGATCAGTTTATGAGCACCTAAAAATCTGACTTTATGCTGCTCCCCTCATCTTACAGTGTATTGTTTCTATTTTCTACCTCATCATTATTAGATGCACAAACTTCTGAGTCCAGCTCATCACATGCCTTGACTACAGCATGTGTTGTCATATTTTCTTCCACACATTCACAGTCGGTGTAAATCTAACCCTGTCTTCAAATTTTAGGACTACCGGCTCAACGTGTTTCTACGGCAGCAGTGGAACGACCCTCGGCTGGCTAATAAGGAGTACCCAGACGACTCCTTGGACCTGGACCCCTCAATGTTGGACTCCATTTGGAAACCCGACCTGTTCTTTGCGAATGAAAAGGGAGCAAACTTCCACGAGGTGACTACAGACAACAAACTGCTGCGGATATTCCAGAACGGAAACGTCCTCTACAGCATCAGGTGACCAAAGCTGCAACGTCCCTGTATCTCACATTTAAACTCTACATGGATGGTTGGTGAAAATGAAAACATTGAATCACGCCGTGTGGCCCTCCACACGTTTCTCACTCGAGTTCAGCTCATTTGTAATTGCAGCGTTCAGCAGACGCCATGAACACGTCAATGTAAAAACTATAACTGCAGGCTAAAATCAGGGCAGTAAAGTGGCACTAAGGCAGAGGTGAAATGTAGCGTGTTGGTAACGAGTGAAAATGAGAATAAAAGACGTAAGAAGCATCATATAAGGCTCTGTTAGCATGTCTGCTGGAAGTGAAGGGAGTCTTCAGCACCTTTGACCCTGGATAATCAGCCGAAGGACCAAATAAAAGAATAGTAAACTAGAGAATTTTAATTTCCTGAGAAAATACAGTGTGAGTGTTTATTGCTAAAGAACTTGCTGAAAAACAGTTGCTGAATTGTAGCTGAAAAGGGAGAACAGGCCTAAGTTAGCAGAAGAAAGCAGAAAGAACATATATTTACTGAATTACGTAGGTTTAAATAAGTAGAAATTAGCACAAACATTAGGTAATTTGCTAAAAATGCTGAAATTAGCAACAACAAAAAACAGCTGAAATAGCTGAAAAAGTAGAAAGAAGCTTAAACTATCAGAAGGAAGCAAAAAAACTCAAGTTAGCTAAAAAATAGTGGAATTAGCTGAAAAAGCTAGAATTAGCATAAAACAGCTAAATAGTACAGTAGCTAAAATAGCAGAAAAAGCAACTAAAAAGGCTAAAAGGAGCATAACAAACTGAAATTATAATTATATTATATATACATGTACAGTATATAACTAAGTTAATTTGGTTGAAAGCAGCAAAAATTACCAAAAAAAAACAACTTGAATTTATTAGCTAACAAAAAGATAGCTGAAAGGTAGAAGAAGCTTAAATTAGCAGAAGAAAGCAGAAAGAATATGTTTGTCCGATTGGGCTGAAAGAAGCAGACATGAGCACAAAAAAGTGGAAATTATCTGCAAGAAGATACAATTAGCAAAAAAACAGCTTAAAAGTACCGGTAGCTAAAAAGGCAGAAAGAAGCTTAAATTACGAGGGAAGTGGAGCGAGAAAATTTTTGCTGAATTAGGCTGGAAAAAGTTGAAATGAGTGCAAAAAATGTGGAATTAGCTGAAAAACCTGAAATTAGCATAAAACAGCTAAATATTATCTGAAATAGAAAAAAAGCTGAAACTTGTAGAAATAAGCTGAAAGGAGCTCAACAAACTGAAATGAGCAGAAAGTCGTTAGAAGAAGCACAAAAATGTTCTTAGCAGAAAGATTTTTAAAGGATCACAAATCAGCCGGGGGAAAAAGCTGAAATTAGCTGAAAATAGATGAACATTTTTTTTTGTAATTAAAGTTTTTTATTAATTTTTTGAACATGTACACAAAATAAACATAAAAACTTTTTTTTTAATTTAAAAACAAAACAAAACAAAAAAAACAACAAAAAAAAGAACATAAAGCTGGTGTACCCCCCTCCCTCTATTCCCCACCCCCAGATAACAATAGATTACAGGTGGAACGGTAAATTAAAAAAAATAAAATAAAGAAAACATTTCTGTAATTACTGTAATTGGTGTGATTCAAAAGTCCAGAAAATCGAGAACCAAACAAAAAATAAAAACGTAAGACAAAGCAGTATCATTTTAGGTCATTGTTACACTTTTTAGTGAGTCCCAAAAACTGTCCCAATCTTTGTCTCTGCTCCCTTTCAAGTTACTGAGCATGACCTCATAAGAAGCTGCGTCGGTCATTGATTTAATCCAATCATTGATTCCAGGACGCTTTATGGTCTTCCAATGTTTTAAGATGATCCTGGATGCTGTCACAAGACCGACCATAATAACTGAAAGGTCTCCTTTGGAAATGTCCGGCATTTGAGATCTATCTCCCAGTAAACACAGTTCTGGGGTCCGGGGAATTTCTGAGCCAAACCAGGCACTCAGAACCTTCAAGACTTCAATCCAAAAAGGTGTAATCAGAGAACATTCCCAAAAACAGTGTAAATATGTCCCCACCTCTTTTTTACATTTCCAACACAAATTGTCCGTCATTAGTTTCATTCTGTGCAATCTGGTAGGAGTATGATAATATCTATGCAACACTTTATACTGTATGAATTTATTTCGGGCTTCTTTCACATATTTACCGCTCCCTGATAGGACCTCCAGCCATTCTTCCTTTGTGTACTCGATTTTCAAATCTCTTTGCCAAATAAGTTTGATATTTAACGATTCACCACTCAAACTACAACTTAAAAGTTTATAAAACTGAGAGGTCGTGTGGCGATCACGTGGCAACCTAATAAAATCTAAAATCTTATTTTCCACACTGTCTTTGATTTTGGAGGACACACAGTGTCTCATCTGTAAATATTTCCATAGGTTTGCTCTACCTTCCAATTCAAATGTATGAATTAAATCCTCATAGGACATAAATTGTCCATCTTTATACAGATCACCGATGGTTTGTATGCCACGTGAATGCCACTGCCCCAAAACACAGGTTGTTTACCAATACATATGGCAGGATTATTCCAGAGAGATGCATATGCCAGTACTTGATGTGGAAGCTCTAGCATTCTATGGACTTTTGACCAAACCTCACTAGAGTGAATAAAAACTGGATTTGTTGTGTCAGTCTTTTGAGACAGTTTGTGTCTTGGGTGGAATGGTGAGCAAACATCAGTTTCAATGCTCACCCATTCCTGCCCGTTCACAGATTCCTCCCAGTGTTTAACTAATTTAACCATTTCAAATGATAAGTAGTAAAGCTTTGAATCTGGGAGTCCTAGACCACCCTTTTCTCTAGGGGCATATAATTTATCTAGTTTTATTCTTGCTCTTTTACCTCCCCACAAGAAAAGTTAATCAAGTTTTCATACCTTTTAAATATGTCTGGCGGTATTGTAATGGGCAACATCATTAACAGATAATTAAACTGAGGGGTGGTGATCATTTTAATGATATTAATCTTACCCCACAAAGTTAATTTGATCTTTTCCCACTTTTCAAAATTTGTTTTAATTTTTGTCAACACTGGATTAAAATTTAGTAAAGGTTCCAAATCCCGACT
>JBBPBX010082524.1:0-15716 GCA_038048925.1 Garcialebias charrua | reverse complement strand
AAATACAGCCACACTGCTGCTACTGGACAAAAACTTGATTAGTTAGATTGTAAACAGTCTGTTGCTGCTTATTGTTCTGGTTCTGACTGTTATTGTATTTATTAAGATTTTTATTATTGTTAATATAGTTTATTTATTGTAGAGTGCTGTTTATTTAAAATATCATCCAAATGGGTCACTTTTATTTATTACTACAATACAATACAAACATATTTTTGGCATATTTTCAAAATAAACATTTTGTAAGTCTTTATTTTGTCTTTTTTTTTTGTACCGAAAATAAACCGAACCGAGCCCTCCTTGTAATTGAACCGAACCGAAATGTGATTTTAGCGTACCGTTACACCCCTAATATATATATATATATATATATATATATATATATATATATATATATATATATATATATATATATATATATATATATATATATATATATAGATAGATAGATAGATAGATAGATAGATAGATAGATAGATAGATAGATAGATAGATAGATAGATAGATAGATAGATAGATAGATAGATAGATAGATAGATAGATAGATAGATAGATAGATAGATAGATGATAGATAGATGATAGATAGATAGATAGATAGATAGATAGATAGATAGATAGATAGATAGATAGATAGATAGATAGATAGATAGATAGATAGATAGATAGATAGATAGATAGATAGATAGATAGATAGATAGATAGATAGATAGATAGATAGATAGATAGATAGATAGATAGATAGATAGATAGATAGATTATTTTGTGTTAATTTGTACTGTAAACCACTGCAGTGGAGAATGAAACACTTTTAAATGGTGACAATATATTTCAATCAGAGTCTTTTAAATTTGTGTCTCTGTGCAGAAATATGTTGATGGAGCTTTCTCATTGGTTAGAACTTCACTGTCATTAGAGAAGACTCAAGTAAACGTGTCTATAAGATGAGTTTATTTAATAACTGACAGGAAAATGAATGGATCATGTTGTAGAGTAGATGTAGAGTGGGCTGAACCAAACATGACTTTTGACTACGTGAAGAATTGTGATGCATTCAGTTACAACCTGTAAATTCAGGAAAACACATGGAAATTACAGTCTGGCTGTGTCTCAATTCAGGGGCTGCATCCTCATGAGTGCGCATTTGTCGGCCGCATACGTCATTGCCCCACGCGGAGGACTGTCCCAATTCGAAGACTCCTCCTCATGCGGCCGAGGAATGCGGCCTACTTCCTGCCGAAATCGAAGGATGCATTCGTGAATCCTTCAAGACGGAGGCTATCCCAGAATTCATAGCGCCAGCAGAGATTTCGCGGGGGGGGGGGACTTTCTGCGTGCAGGGTCGGGGCTGCTGCGTGTTGTTGAGTCATCAGCTCGTTTTAACAACAACCTCAGCGCGAATATTCATTCAACCTTTATTTAGTCATCTCAAACAACCTCAGCTCGAATATATCTCATTAAAATTTTACTACAGAAATGACTAAAAAAAATGTGTTAGCTGAATATACAGTATATTAGTGTTTCTGAGTTTACTGTTTTTGAAGAACTGATTACAAATCAGATTATTTTACACGTGCGTAGCAAGGATTTTCTGAGGGGCAATCTTTTAAAACCCAGAGTGGACCTACGAAATGCAAGTTGTCCAGTAGCTCAATTGGTTAATCAACCTGCGGTTGGCGCAGAGATACTTTTCTCGAAGCTGGTTCGAATCTCACTCGGTACGGTTAAAACTTATTTTACGTTTGTCTTTTATTGGATAAAAAAAAGAAGGAGTTTCACAAACTCCTTCCTTTTAATCTCAGTCCTCATTTTTTTATCCAATAAAAGACAAACGTAAAATAAGTTTTAACCGTACCGAGTGAGATTCGAACCAGCTTCGAGAAAAGTATCTCTGCGCCAACCGCAGGTTGATTAACCAATTGAGCTACTGGACAACTTGCTTTTCGTAGGTCCACTCTGGGTTTTAACAGATCGCCCCTTATAAGCTGATTTGTAATCAGTTCTTAACAAACAGTAAACTCAGAAACACTAATATATATACATGTATTCAGCTAACTAATATATTTTAGCGGCGTCCCTTCTCTTTCCACACACACCAAGCGGCACACAAGAACTTCCCACCCACTTCAAGAGAACGCCCCACCCACTTCAAGGCCGGCAAACCTGAAGGCTAGACCGTCCCATTTCAGCAGTTTCGCTCAGCCCACCCGGTCTTGTGAGTGCGTGGCCTACTCGGCCCAGCTAGGCTGGGTCCTCATGAGGACGCAGCCCCTGAATTGAGACGCAGCCTCTGTTTTAAATATCCCATTTAGATTTGCATTATTTTCGATATTACTGTTGTATTTATATTTTAGTACATGATGAAATTTAAAGCAAAAATTATGTTTTGTTGGTTACTGTTGAACTTCCATCAGAAGATATACAGTATTATACTTGAATGCAAGATACTGAATGAGCTGCATTGCATGCTGGGTAATCTTGGGAGACAACTGGGAGGACTTTTTCAGGTTATGCATTCAGATGGGTTAAATCAGATGCTTTACTTGAAGTTTAAATATTAATATATAATATTGTAGCAAAGGGATGCCCTTTAGTCACAATTGGCTGCTGAGATATGATCTGTTCACAAATTCAACACAGACTGATAAAAATATATATTCTTTAAGTGCAAAGAGCCTTAAACTCACCACTTGAGAAAAAACAAAGGCGGACGAAGACGGACAGAGCATAACACACACACAGGACGTTGTCCAGCATGAAGGACGTCCTCAGCAGCAGGGACGTGGCGATGCCAAAGGTGGTGAAGTCAGCAAAATCATCTAGCTTTGCACCTAAACACATCAAACAAATAATAACATGGTCTTAATGTTTACTTGTGGTTCCTAGAGTTTACAAAAAACAGAATGGGAGGCAGAGCTTCCAGTTCTCAGGCTCTTCTCTTGTGGAACCAACTTCCATTCTCTGTCCGCGAGGCTGACACATTGTCCAGTTTTAAAACTAGTCTTAAAGGTGGGGTGACATCATCTTACAAATTTGCATGAAATGATAGAAGATATATATCTTGTATCATTCAACTGTGTTCGTTTTTGCAAACAAAATGATAAATTAATGAAAATTCCTTTCAAATTGAGTTTAAAATTAAAAACCGTGTTTCTCTCTGAAAAATCCGACTACATTCATTCATTCATTCATTCATTCATTCATTCGACCTTTATTTATACAGGCTAGCCTTGTTGAGCCACGGGACTCATTTACAAGAGGGACCCGTTTCACTCACACCCAGAGTCAATAGGGGTGGGCAATTATTTTTTCCATGGGGCCACATGAGAAATAGAAAATATTGTGGGGGGCCGGTCCAAATGACATAATTCAATACTGCATAATATTAATAGTTTTTCTTTATTAAAAGCAGTAAATATCATTGTTTAGACAAACTGGTAAAAGTATTAGTTATGATTAATCATTACAAAAAATGTCATTTACTCAATGAAATTTCCCAGTACTGTACAATGGTACACTGAATATTTTACCATTTGCGACTGATTGCATGTTGCACCGAGGGAATGAGAGAAACGCAATTTCGGTCCTGTGTATGTCCTGTACATATTGCAGTTCTGACAATAAAGTTGACTTTGACTTTTGACTTTGATTTTATTAGTGATCATTTTCAGCCATAATCACCCAAAAGGACTAAGTTTTCCCTCGCCCGGACGCGGGTCACCGGGGCCCCACTCTGGAGCCAGGCCCGGAGGTGGGGCACGCTGGCGAGCGCCTGGTGGCCGGGCTTTTACCCATGGAGCCCGGCCGGGCACAGCCCGAAGAGGAGACGTGGGTCCCCCTTCCCATGGGCTCACCACCTGTGGGAGGGGCCAAAGGGGTCGGGTGCAATGTGAGATGGGTGGCGGCCGAGGGCGGGGACCCTGGCGGTCTGATCCTCGGCTACAGAAGCTGGCCATTGGGACATGGAATGTCACCTCTCTGGTGGGGAAGGAGCCTGAGCTAGTGTGTGAGGTTGAGAGGTTCCGACTAGAAATAGTCGGACTCACCTCAACGCATGGCTCTGGCTCTGGAACCAGTTTCCTTGAGAGGGGTTGGACACTCTTCCACTCTGGAGTTGCCCCTGGTGAGAGGCGCCGAGCAGGAGTGGGCATACTGGTTGCCCCCCATCTTGGTGCCTGTACGTTGGGGTTCACCCCGGTGAACGAGAGGGTAGCCTCCCTTCGCCTACGTGTGGGGGGACGGGCTCTGACTGTTGTTTGTGCCTATGCACCAAACGGCAGCTCAGACTACCCACCCTTTTTGGAGTCCTTGGAGGGGGTATTGGAGAGTGCGCCTCCTGGGGACTCCCTTGTTCTACTGGGGGACTTCAACGCTCACGTGGGCAATGACAGTGAGACCTGGAGGGGTGTGGTTGGGAGGAACGGCCCCCCTGATCTGAACCAGAGTGGTGTTCTGTTATTGGACTTCTGTGCTCGTCATGGATTGTCCATAACGAACACCATGTTTAAGCATAAGGGTGTCCATATGTGCTCTTGGCACCAGGACACCCTAGGTCGCAGTTCGATGATCGACTTTGTTGTCGTCTCATCTGATCTGCGGCCGCATGTCTTGGACACTCGGGTGAGGAGAGGGGCGGAGCTGTCTACTGACCACTACCTGGTGGTGAGTTGGCTCCGATGGTGGGGGAGGATGCCGGTCAGACCTGGCAGACCCAAACGTATCGTGAGGGTCTGCTGGGAACGTCTGGCAGAGTCTCCCGTAAGACGGAGCTTTAACTCCCACCTCCGGGAGAGCTTTGAACACGTTCCGAGGGAGGCGGGGGACATGGAGTCCGAGTGGGCCGTGTTCCGCGCCTCTATTGTCGAGGCAGCTTATCGGAGCTGTGGCCGCAAGGTTGTTGGTGCCTGTCGAGGTGGCAACCCTCGAACCCGGTGGTGGACACCGGCAGTGAGGGATGCTGTCAGGCTGAAGAAGGAGTCCTATTGGGCCTTTTTGGCTTGTGGGACCCCGGAAGCAGCTGATAGGTACCGGCAGTCCAAGCGGCATGCGGCTCGGGTGGTTGCTGAGGCAAAAACTCGGGCGTGGGAGGAGTTCGGAGAGGCCATGGAGAATGACTTCCGTACGGCTTCGAGGCGATTCTGGTCCACCATCCGGCGTCTCAGGGGGGGAAAGAGGTACGAGACCAACACCATTTATGGTGGAGGTGGCGTGCTGCTGACCTCAACTCGGGATGTTGTGAGTCGGTGGGCGGAATACTTCGAAGACCTCCTCAATCCTACTGGCACGTCTTCCACTGAGGAAGCAGAGCCTGGGGACTTTGGGTCGGGTTCTCCGATCTCTGGTGCTGAGGTCGCCGAGGTGGTTAAAAAGCTCCGCGGTGGCAAGGCTCCGGGGGTGGATGAGATTCGCCCGGAGTTCCTTAGGGCTCTGGATGTTGTAGGGTTGTGTTGGCTTACGCGACTCTGCAATATCGCGTGGACATCGGGGGCAGTTCCCTTGGATTGGCAGACTGGGGTGGTGGTTCCCCTATTTAAAAAGGGGGACCGTAGGGTGTGTTCCAACTATAGGGGGATCACACTCTTAAGCCTCCCTGGTAAGGTCTATTCAGGGGTTCTGGAGAGGAGGGTCCGTCGGATAGTCGAACCTCGGATTCAGGAGGAGCAGTGTGGTTTTCGTCCTGGTCGTGGAACACTGGACCAGCTCTACACCCTCAGCAGGGTCCTGGAGGGTGCGTGGGAGTTTGCCCAACCAGTTTACATGTGTTTTGTGGACTTGGAGAAGGCATTCGACCGCGTCCCTCGGGGGGTTCTGTGGGGGGTACTCCGGGAGTATGGGGTACCAGGCCCTTTGATAAGGGCTGTTAGGTCCCTGTACGACCGGTGTCAGAGCTTGGTCCGCATTGCCGGCAGTAAGTCAGGCTCGTTTCCGGTGAGAGTTGGACTCCGCCAAGGTTGCCCTTTGTCACCGATTCTGTTCATAACTTTTATGGACAGAATTTCTAGGCGCAGCCAAGGTGTTGAGAGGATCCGTTTTGGTGACCTTAGAATCGCTTCTCTGTTTTTTGCAGATGATGTGGTCCTACTGGCTTCATCAGTTCGTGATTTACAACTTTCACTGGAGCGGTTTGCAGCCGAGTGTGATGCGGCCGGGATGAGGATCAGTTCCTCCAAATCCGAGGCCATGGTCTTGAGCCGGAAAAGGGTAGCATGCCCTCTCCGGGTCGGGGAGGAGGTCCTGCCCCAAGTGGAGGAGTTTAAGTATCTCGGGATCTTGTTCACGAATGAGGGAAAACTGGAGCGTGAGATCGATAGGCGGATAGGTGCAGCGTCCGCAGTGAAGCGGGCGCTGTACCGGTCTGTCGTGGTGAAGAGAGAGCTGAGTCAAAAGGCAAAGCTCTCAATTTACCGATCGATCTACGTTCCCACCCTCATCTATGGTCATGAGCTTTGGGTTATGACCGAAAGAACAAGATCTCGGATACAAGCGGCTGAAATGAGTTTTCTCCGCAGGGTGGCTGGACTCTCCCTTAGAGATAGGGTGAGAAGCTCAGTCATCCGGGAGGGACTCGGAGTAGAGCCGCTGCTTCTCCACATCGAGAGGAGCCAGTTGAGGTGGCTCGGGCATCTGGTTAGGATGCCTCCTGGACGCCTCCCTGGTGAGGTGTTCCGGGCATGTCCCACCGGGAGGAGACCCAGAGGAAGACCCAGGACGCGCTGGAGGGACTATGTTTCTCGGCTGGCCTGGGAACGCCTTGGGATTCCCCCGGAGGAACTGCTCCAAGTGGCTGGGGAGAGGGAAGTCTGGGCCTCCCTACTTAGGCTGCTACCCCCGCGACCCGACCCCGGATAAGCGGAAGAAGATGGATGGATGGATGGATCACCCAAAAGCACATTTTGAGTTTCATGCTGTTGGAAAGAGGTTCTTATCTTTCTAAAAAATCACAATATTGCCTTTGTACTTCAAATATTACAAAACATCGTATAATAGTGATTATCACTGAACTGGGATTTTCAGTCTCTGTTCACTGGTTGGTGCCTTTACATTTGAAGTCTAACCACCTCATTTGATGTTTCTCAGTTTTTTCTTGTTCGGTGAGAGAAATCTGGTCTCTGTTGGACTTTAATGAGAGCATTAAAGTCAGGTTGAATGTCTGAGGTGGAGATGAGAAGCAAAGCTGGCAGATGATCATCAGTGAAAGATGATCTACACCTGGATTTGGTAAACTTCATCATTGTTTGTTCACATGTTATTATAGCCAAATAGAACCAACATCTTCTGAGCATGTCTCCTCGTGTTTGGAAAGTTCTCCTCCTTGAGAGAACAGTCGAAATGCAGCATTGATTTGGACTTTTGCTCTGCCAGTCCCACATCAGACTGCAGGTCCATGAGTTCCAGCTGAACATCACTGGGTGCATCATCAGCACTGCAGATGAAAGGAGAGGAAATCATCTGCATTTTATCCTCAATTGTTCTGAGATCTTCAAATCATCTTGAACACTCACCATGCAGTGCATCAAACACGGAGTACCACCTGCGGAGGTGATCAGCTGATGGTGTGAATTCTTTCAGGGTTTGCAGTGATAGTCTCATGAAAGCCTTCAGCAGGCTGTGCAGTTCATGAACAGAGAGGCCCTTGCCTTGCAGTTTGGTGTTCAGTTCAGTCATCAGTGCAGTCACATCAACAGCAAATGAAAAACCTGCCATCTAGTCTTCTTCTGAGAGCTCTGGGATGTCTTGGTTCTTCTTCTCACAGAACTCTTGGACCTCTGCTTCCAGGTCCCAAACTCACTCACTTTGCCGAGGCTGAGCCATGTGGCAGCTGACGACACTGCTCAGTCTCATGCTCCTCTAAAGGTGCACCAACCTGCCTGTGATCCAGCGCTCGTGCCCTCATGAACTTTACTACAGTAACATGGGTCATTTTTAGCACGGCCTTGCACAACACATGCTGGCGTGTAATAAAATGCACAAATACCCATTTCTGATCTGCGCTGATTTCAGTCACTTTATTTTGCACACGTTTCAAAAGTTTTACATTTTTCCCTGTAAGATTTGGACAACCGTCCAATGTGACACCTGCCAGTCTGTCCCGTTTCAGTCCCAGCATGTCCATTTACCTCTGAACAGATCGTTTCCTGCCGTTGTCCCTTTCATTGCAGCCAGCTCCTCCATCATGTTGAAGTCCGTTATTCCACAGACAAACACGAGTAACTGGGCTGAGTCTCTCGTTCAAAACCAAGGAGAGAAAGTCCAAACCTGCCACTTCACGTTGCAGCTGAAGCTCCAGATTCATCCTCAGTCCTTCTCATCATGCTTCTCCTGGACAACAGGACTTGCTCAAATGCTTCTTTTTTTTTTCAGGGCACATTAGCGCTGCAGAGTCCACCAAGCACTCTGACACCCCCCCTGAGAATGGCTCACTGTTTTTAGCCATTTTGTGGGATATGACAAAGTTAAGTCTTGGTTGCTGCACCCCTGGATGTGTGAAGCACGGTCAAACAGCCCTGCTGCATTTGTAGCTTAGCAAAGCTTCAGATGTCTGCGCCCTTTCAGCATCAGTCAAGTTTTTGTATTTCTCTGTGTGTTTTCTCTCATAAATGTGACTCAAACTGTAATCCTCAACACAGCCATCTGCTTTCCACAAACTAAACACACAGCTCTACCCCCAACTTCAGTAAATTAATATTTAGCCATCCATCTTTTGATGAAATCCTTCCACTCAGCATCTACTGTTTTTAAAGCACGAGTGGACATTTTTGAGGGCTAATGTTTTCTTTGACTTGCTCGTGACAACAATTCAATCATGCACATTGCGCATGTCTTGGTTTACATATTGCATCATTTTGTACGTGAATTAAAAAAAAACCATCAAAATTAAAGCAATGCGGTCCACAAATGAGGTAAAATTAGAAACCATGTTTTTGTTGTAACTCCCCTTACGGGGGCCGGTCAGAGTCAACCAACGGGCCGCATGTGGCCCTGGGGCCATACAATGCCCAGGTCTGAGAGTTACCTATCAGTCTAACATGCATGTTTTTGGACTGTGGGAGGAAACCAGAGTACCTGGAGAAAACCCACGCATGCACGGAGAGAACATGCAAACTCCACCCAGAAAGGCCTCCGGACCGGGATTTGAACCAGGGACCTGCTCACTGAGAGGCAGCAGCTCTACCAGTTGTGCCACCGTGCTGCCACGATTCATGTGTGACTACACTCGAATGCAACATTTAGGGAGCAGGACCATCAGTCTGCATTAACGCATATTCATTCTCTGCCAGATCACCTTTTTTTGTGTGTAAAACTTAAAAAATGCCGGTTATGTTGCATTTGGGTGTTCTAATATCATCAGTGAACAAGTGAGCCTTTTCACTTTCCCAAAAGATGTAAGACCTTCGTCAAAAATGGAATAAATAAAGCTGCCCCCCCTCGGACTGAGCTCCCTGCTTCCTGAACAGGTAAGAGTCAAATACATACGGTGCAGACCTAAATTAGAACCTGCTGTTTCTGCTCATCTAACTTCCTGCTTCCCAAACTGAAGACAAATAGCTCAAATCTTAACTTAGATTGATAATTTTGTTGTTTTATTTCTTGTTCGCCATGAATATTTATATGGGGCGCTCTAAAGACTTCTCGCAACGTCACAAATGTTGCATTCACGACTAGTCGGAATTTTTAGAGAGAAACACGGTTTTTAATTTTAAACTCAATTTAAAAGGAATTTTCATTAATTTATCATTTTGTTTGCAAAAACAAACATAGTTGAATGATACAAGATATATATCTTCTATCATTTTATGCAAATTTGTAAGATGATGTCACCCCACCTTTAAGACTTTCCTTTTGTATAAATCCTATAGTTAGGATCGGCTTGGGTTTCCTGAACTGTCCTTTAGTTATGCTGCCATAGGTTTGGACTGCTGGAGGACAAACTGACCACATGTCCTCACTCTGCTGCTGTCTTTACTTACTCTGCTCAACCTGTTTTGTATTTGTAATTATTTTTTCAATCCTGTGTTTTTTGTCTTTCAAGTACATCTGGACCTACATCTGGACCGACCATTCTGTGCTTGTTTGTCTCTCCTTCCTGTTCCTCTCAACCAGCCAAAGCAGATGGCTGCTTGTCCTGAACCTGGTTCTTCTGGAGGTTTCTTCCTGTTAAAAGGGAGTTTTTCCTTTCCACTGTTGCCGCTGTGCTTGCTCAGGATGGGAGACTGACGAAATGAAGATTCAATGTGTCTGCTGCTTCATTAGATAGAGAACTTTACTAACGGGCTTTTCTATGTATTCTATGTATGTGAATGTTCCTGCAAAGTGCTCTGAGACAACTTTGTTGTGATTGGTGCTATATAAATAAACTGAATTGAAATGAACGTTTACACCCATGTCTAAATTAGTGTGATTCTGATGTTTTAGAAAAACGAATTATTTTCTAATTATCCGCAGCCTTTTTTTTTTTTTTAAAGAGTTGAGGAAAAGTGCTGCAGATGCACCTTTTGCTCTGCGGCAGGGTTATGACTCACATTCTGCCCACGGGACGGTGGTATACAAGCAAAAATTTCCATGTCAGCCCAACATGCAGCTTTTTAAAAAACAACATTCTCTGCTGCCTCGTTTCTTTACCCCTCGGAGCGCGGAGCATGTTTTCAGCACATGAAGATGAGGCGATTCACACTGCGATGGAATTCCACACCCCAAGGGTCAACAATTTTAGCCATTTCAAATATGTGCAGAACCCAAAGCGATGGGATAAAACAGACAATTGGAGAGGGATCCTGCAGACTTAGGCTGCTTAATCAGAAGGTATTTGTTCTGCTGACAAAAACACGCCGACAGAGTGCAACAAGGCCCACCTGGATATGTAGTCATGCGGAAAAATGCCAGTGACACACAAAGCCCCCTGTGCAGCCAGCAGTGATGCACCTGGAGCTATTTCAGGCTCTGAGATAATGTGACCTCGCTCAAAGAGAGAGTTCTGTTTATACAACCCTTTAACATGTACAGAAGTTATTTAAAGTGCCTCACGGTCACTAGAGTTACATTCATGAATAACATCTTAGATTAGTCACTTTTTAAATAAAAATGTATTGGATTGAATGTTACCATATTTTTCGGCCTATAAGTCACATTTTTACATAATTTACATGCCATGTGACTTATAGGCTGAAGCAACATATTTATGGATTTTTTCCCCATATTTATAAACCAGTTTTGGCTGAGAAATGACCGTTTTCATTCATTCAGACTGAAAATATTGAACACTATCATTTGCAGCCTCTAGATGGCACTCAGGTAGTATGGCATGCCGTTGTGTCATGTAATAGGTAAAAGTGGCTATTAATACAATCAGCTTGCCATAGCTTGCCACCTTCGCCCAGCTCGCCTGGAGCAACGGTCAAATCAGCTTCATTTCACTGCGCCGCCCCGGCGAAATGCAGCTAATTTGACCACTGAAGTGCATTTATTAAGTAAAAGTTCAATTGAGACACACCTTTACTATAAAGTTGAGCGAACAAATAAATGTTTTTAGGTGCTTGTCTTGTTAAATTTAGAAGAAACGCACAGAGACTCGTCCCTCTGCCCATTCCCACAGCCGCAAATTGACTTTTGAAATGCAGCTGATTTGACAGTCAAAGTGAATTTATTAAGGAAATTTAGACTGAGACACAACTTTACTATAATTTCAAGCAAACAAATTTCAAGCAAACAAATAATTGTTTTTAAGTGTTTATCTTGTTACATTTTTGTTAAATTCCTCCCATGCACACTACCGCGGCCGCCATTTGGCAGCCAATCAATTTTTGGCACAACACCACATTTCCGGGTTGTCAGCGGTGACATATAGTAGATGCGATGTATACGGCGAAGCCACGTATTTATGGATTTTTTCATTTTATTAAATATTTGGACTGATGTGACTCATAGGGCAGTGCAACGTGTACGGCGGAAAATACGGTATTTAAGGAAGGAGGATTTAATGTGACAACATTTTTACTTATTTCTTGAGCAGATGAAGGTTTTAAAAAGTTCAAAGTGGCTAAATCCTCTCTAGTTCCTCTCAAGCCCAGCCGGTCGAAGCAGATGACTGCTCGTCCTGAGCCTGGTTCTGCTGGAGGTCTCTTCCTGTTGAAAGGGAGTTTTTCCTTTCCACTGTTGCCACTGTGCTTGCTCAGGATGGGAGACTGGGACGAAGTGAAGATTCAACGTGTCTGTTGGCTTTCTTAGATGGATAAATTTTAATAATGGACTTTTTTATGTACCGTATTTTCCGGACTATAGGTCGCAGTTTTTTGCCTAATTTGCATACCCTGTGACTTATAGAGAGGTGAGACTTGTTTATGGATTTTTTCCCCATATTTTTAGACCAATTTTTGCTCAGATATGACCGTTTTTCATTTTGGCAAAAAATGGTGCAGTACCACTTTTGTCCGCTAGGGTACACGACCGTTCTCACCTCATAATAATAATAATAATAATAAATTCAATTTATACCGCACTTTTCATTAATAAAAATCTCAAAGTGCTACAACAATAAAAACAAGTGATAAAATCAAATAAAATCAATAATGGTATTAACTAAGATTAAAAACAGAATCCTGTGGAGGCAGAATAGGCCTGCTTAAAAAATAAATAAATAAATAAATAAAACAAGTGATAAAATCAAGTAAAATCAATAATACTATCAACCAAGATCAAAGATAAAATCATGCGGGGGCAGAATAGGCTTGCTTAAAAAGAAAAGTCTTTAAACCGCTTTTAAAGTCAACCAGTGACTGTGGAGCTCTCAGGCAGTCAGGAAGGGAGTTCCATAGGCGGGGGGCAGCCACACAGAATGCCCTGTCTCCCATGGTCCTTAATTTGGTTCGTGGAATGTGAAGTAGATTACTGTTCTGTGATCGTAGAGACCGGGTGGATGAATATGGTGCAAGAATGTCCTTTAGATAGTCAGGTGAAGTTCCATGTAAGCATTGATGTGTAATGAGAGCAGTTTTGTATTGAATTCTGTAGGTGACAGGAAGCCAATGGAGGTTATGAAGAATGGGTGTAATATGTTCAAATTTACGAACTCTCAATAAAATCCTTGCTGCACTGTTTTGAATATATTGAAGTTTCTGAAGGTTTTTGCCAGGGATTCCAATAAACAGGGAGTTGCAGTAGTCGAGCCTGGAGGAAACAAAGGCATGGACGAGTTTCTCAGCATCGGAAAAAGTCAGAGATGGGCGAAGTCTGGAGATGTTTCGAAGATGGAAGAAGCAAGTTTTAAACAGATGCTTAATGTGAGTTTCAAATGTAAGATGAGAGTCCATTTTTATTCCAAGATTTGTAACAGAGGTGGAGAGGGGGATGTCTTGACCAGAGAAGGAGATTGTTGTTAAAGTTGATGTTTGTATCTGGTGAGGGGTGCCAATCATTATGGCCTCAGTCTTGGAGCAGTTTAATTGAAGAAAGTTCTGATTCATCCATGCCCTTATTTCCTCCAGGCAGGCAGAGAGGGCAGTGAGTGAAGATGGAGATGGGGATGATGAGGATGATCCAGTCCTGATGTAAAGCTGTGTGTCGTCGGCATAGCAGTGAAAAGAAATGTTGAACTGATTAATAATTTGACCTAAAGGCAGCATGTAAAGGGAAAACAGCAGGGGCCCCAGAACTGACCCTTGAGGGACACCACAGGAGACACCGACTGTCTGGGAAGTGGCATTGCCAAGACTAACGCATTCCAGCCTATCGGAGAGGAAAGATTTGAACCAGTCCAGGACAGTGTCACAGAGACCGACCTCCACATGAAGACGGTGGAGGAGAATATTATGGTCCACAGTGTCGAAGGCTGCAGTGAGGTCAAGGAGGACAAGGACGGAGGGAGAGCCAGTGTCAGCAGCCATGAGGATATCATTTGTAACTCTCAGTAATGCAGTCTCAGTACTGTGAGCTGCTCTGAATCCAGACTGAAACTTCTCGTACAGAGAGTGTTGCTGTAGGTGGTCCTGCAGCTGAGCAGCAACTGCTTTTTCCAGCACTTTGGACAGAAACGGGAGGTGGGAAATTGGGCGGTAATTAGAAAAAATGTCGGGATCCAAATTAGATTTTTTCAGAAGAGGCCTAATGATGGCAGTTTTTAGAGGCAGTGGAACATGACCAGATTGTAGAGACTGATTTATTATTTGAGTGATTAATGGGCTTATTGCAGAGTGATTGGATTTTATGAGAGATGAGGGGAAGGGATCCAGGGCGCAGGATGAAGGCTTCATTTTCTTTATGATGGACTCCACCTCACTCTGAACAACCTCATCAAAGCTGCTCAGGGACCCAGGATGCAGACGGGTAGATGGTAAACGAAGATCAGGGAGGTTGTGAAGCTGAGATCTGATGGTGTCAATTTTGTTTTTAAATGATGAAAGGAACAGGTCGCATTTTTGAACACATTCCTCAGAAGTTTGTTTAATGGGATTAAGTAGATGAGTTACTGTGGAGAAGAGCTGTTTAGAGTTACCAGGGCAGGTGTTGATGATGTTGGAGTAATACTTGGAGCGTGCTTCTTTAAGAGAATAGGCGTATGCTTTCTGATGTTCTTTGTATGCCTGCTTATGTACCGAGAGACCAGATGATTTTAGACGTCTCTCGATAGCACGGCCAGTTGCCTTCATCCTGCGGAGCTCACCAGTGTACCAGGGGGCTGAACGGGAGAAAGACACCAGTCTTGTCTTCAAGGGAGCATGTAGGTCCAGAAGCTCTTGGAGAGATCGGTTGTAGTAATCAACGGAGTCATTGGCAGATGAATGATTGACAGCGGTCAGGGCGTGAAGATCAGCGGACAGAACATCAGGGGAAATGTTTTTAAAGTCCCGGAACTGGATGGGTCGCTTTGGGTTTGAAGCAGGTGAAGTTGAAGGCACTTCCAGAGAGATGACACTGTGGTCCGAGACACCCAGGTCATATACAGATAAGTTATTGATGAGTACAGTGTCTGTAATCACCAAATCCAGAGTATGCCCCCTGCTGTGCGTAGGGACGTCCACATGTTGGGTGAGATTAAGAGAGTCCAGAAGAGACTTAAAATCTGTTGCCAACGGGGAAGAGGAATTGTCCATGTGGATATTTAGATCGCCAAGAAAAATAGTTTTCACAGGGGAGGTGCAGAAAAAGGTGAGGAGGTCATGCATCTCTGAGTTAAATGAAACATGCGGTTTGGGAGGTCTATAAATCAATATAACGTTCATCAGGAGTGGGGCTTTGAAGTTGAAGGCCAAACTTTCAAAAGAGGAAAAGTCCTGAGAAGCTAGATGTGTCAATTTTAAATTATTGCGGTAGATTACAGCCAGACCACCACCGCGGCCAGTGCTGCGGGCTCTCTGCAGATAACTGTAACCAGACGGACAGGCCTCATTTAGAGAACTGTACACATCTGGCTGATGCCAAGTCTCTGTAAGACACATGAGGTCCAAGTCCTTCTCCAGAATGTGATCGTGAATTAGGCATGATTTGTTTGATAGTGACTGCACATTGAAAAGTTCTAATTTAATACCAGTTGGTGTAGAAGCCTTTTGAACCGGTTTCAGCAGACTGAAGTCCACTCCACGTTTTCCTTGCCACTTCGTGCGCTGTGGACTACAAGGGACTACAGACGCAGCGTTCTGATGACGTCGTCGAGGTGCGACACGTCTCTTGGACGAGACACACGCGATAGACCCAACCTGCGGCTGTCCAGAGTAGATGGATATCTTTC
>JBBPBX010082523.1:0-15716 GCA_038048925.1 Garcialebias charrua | reverse complement strand
TGGGAACGCCTTGGGATTCCCCCAGAGGATCTGCTTCAAGTGGCTGGGGAGAGGGAAGTCTGGGCCTCCCTACTTAGGCTGCTACCCCCGCGACCCGACCCCGGATAAGCGGACGAAAATGGATGGATGGATGGCTCATCTGGTCGTCACATGTTCATATTTAGGTTTCTGCAGTGTTTCATAGAGGAGATGTGACAAGTTAAAGAGAGTCCACTTCCTGTTAAGAAGAAAAATAATGGAAGTCTGTGAAAGTTTGGGTGTGTGACTGTTGTTGGGCTTTGTTTACAGATTTCTTGTGTTCGGAATGCCATCCATCATCTGCCCATCCATCCATCTATCCATCCATCCATCCATCCATCCATCCATCCGTCCATCCATCTGTCCATCCATCCATCCATCCATCAATCAATCCATCCATCCATCCATCCATCCATCATCCATTCATCCATCCATCCATCCATCATCTTTCACTTCTTCCTTTTACTTTTACTGAAGCAGAGATGGGGTAGAGGTAGGGCAGCTGACCTGGGACCAGAAAGTCACTGTTCAACTCCCAGCCATTCCCACATGCCGTGGTGTCTCTGAGCAAGACACTCAATCTAACTTCTCCCCAGGCACCCACATATCTGCCCACTGCTCCACCTGGTTGTATCTCAGATGTGATGGGTTAAATGCAGAAAATTAATTTAGCCATTGTATAAAAATAATGATGACAACACATAGCACTTAACTTTTCAGGTGGTGGGGGGTCACTGGTGCCCATATCCAGCAGTCACAATGCAAGAGGTGGAATACACCCTGGCCAGGTCCAAGTTCATCACAGGGACAGAGACAAACGAGACAAACAACCATTCACTCTCTCACTCACAGTTAGAGACAATTTAGACTTACCAATCAGCAC
The DNA here is from genome assembly GCA_038048925.1 of Garcialebias charrua. NCBI lineage: Eukaryota > Metazoa > Chordata > Actinopteri > Cyprinodontiformes > Rivulidae > Garcialebias > Garcialebias charrua. The sequence continues at coordinate 14,815 of JBBPBX010082523.1, read as the reverse complement.
ATGCATGTTTTAGTCTGTGGGAGGAAACCAGCATACATGGAGAAAACCCACGCTGCACGGAGAGAACATGCAAACTCCACCCAGAATGGTCCACCGGCTGGGATTCAATCCAGCGACCTCAATGAGAGGCGACAGCTCTGCCAACTTCTTCTTCTTCTTCCGTTGATTTATTGGCGGATTGCAAGCAACTTTCAGGTGCATACCGACACCTACCGAGCATGAGTGTGCAGCCCATGGCCTCAGTCCCTAAATTCTTCTTTTAATGTTAAACTTTTGTAAAAATAAAAGCAGCACTCTTCTTAAAGTTGTTGTCTTGTCCTTATCCCCTTCATTTCCTAATATTCCTACTAAGCTTCAAACTCCTCCCACTTCTTTAACTTTCCTTTTCAGTTTAATCCTCTCTTCTGAATACGTAGGACATGTCATCAACACATGCTCAACACTTTCTGTTTCTCCACAGTTACCACACTTATCATCAGCCCTTTTCCCCATCATGTACATTGTGTCATTAAAGGTTCAGTATGCAGTTTCTGTAGAACTGCAGCAGTTAGAAATATTTTCAACAGGCAAAGCATTCTGATCCCTCCCCCTCAGAGCCATATGTGGCTCTGCCCCCTTGTGGTCTGTTGAATTTCAAATTCAAGCTCTGTTTTTATTGGCTGATTCAAATTCAAGCTCTGTTTTTATTGGCTGGTTACAAACTCTGTTTTTATTGGCTGGAAAATGGCGGGTCACCTTTTCTTTTTAGAAATGCTTATTTACCACCTGGAGAAGCAAGGGGACAATATTTTTTTTAATTTTTTTTCAGAGATTACCTGGCTAACATCAGTCTGTCAGGAGGTAGTGACAGAGTGAAGAAATATGTTCATAAAAAAAGCTACATACTGCAGCTTTAAGACAAGTATGTCCCACCCTCAATCTCATAATTATTATTTCATCCCTTCTTTTACTTCCTCTAATATCCTTCATTATACTGTAACTGATTTCTGAAACCTATAGAATCGTCTTCCTTTCCCAACCTCAGCCCAACTCCTTTGCCAGTCCCTCTGCCAACTGCTGTGTTCAGAATGTGTTTGATTAGTTTCCTCCCTGAGTATCAAGGGATACTCAGGGAGGTTAAAAAACAGGCAGTCCCGTCGTCAGCTTCTCGTCACTGTTGCTCATTTACTAATCAGCCCAGCTGCACTCTCTCTATAATCATCCTTCACAGCCAGTGTATACTCTTGGTTCTCTCTTATCACTTCCGTCATACATTTAGTTGTTTGTTTGTTCTCATGTTTTTTTTGCCTGTTTTGATAAAATAATTGTAGAAGGAGCGTAAGGAATAAATTAAGGGTAGAAATAAGAAGTAATTGTTTACAAAATCTGACAACCAGACTCTACGCTTAATATTCTGATTAAAATGTACACAAATCCCCCAACTTAACCTGTGTTTGTGTAGAAACTGTGGAAGATGTGAAAACAGCAGTTCAATCATGGAAAGTCTGACTTCCCATTTAAACTCTGAATGATGTTTGGCTATGAACTTGAGCTGGAGATCCGAACAGGACTGTGTTTCATCACCACTTCCTCCAACTAAACACAACATATGTCTTTGGGAAACTTTTCACCAGTTGAGAATTGTGTCTTCATCTGATGTTCTGCTAATAAAAGTAAGTGCTCATTTGTCACTGAGATGCAGTTTTCATGTTTTGTGTCAGTGTTCTAAAGCTGTAGGAGGAGTTTCAAACTAAATATAATGACAAAAACAGAAGGATGTGATGCAAACAATAAAAAAGGATGCTTTGATGCAGGGATGTCCAGTCCTGGTCCTGGAGAGCCACTATCCTGCATGCTTTACCCCTTTCCTGCTCCAACTCATCTGATTCAGTGACTGAATCAGCTCTTCGTGTTCTGCAGAAGTTTTTTAAACTACCGGTACCCATTGGTTCAGATCTGGTGTGTTGGAGCAGAGGAACATGCAGGACCCTAACCCTTTCAACAGGACTGGACACCCCTGCTTCAGTACCTTACTTATCTACTGAAGCATCTTTGATTACAACTCATGAGGACTTCAGAAGGATTTCTAGTAAATATCTGCATTAATAGAATACAGCATTGCTTCCAGACATGGATCTATTTGGCTCTAATGAAAGAGGCTTTTTCTGGTTTGAACAATATTTTAAACCTAAATGTTGTGAGGTTTGTTTTTTAGTTTAATTTCTGTTTTATTAATCTGCGAGTCAACATGACCTCACCCTGCTCTAATGTGCCTCTGCAGGCCCTGCAGCTCCCTACAGCTTTAAAACTAATAACTGGCAGCTGAGACACTGTTCTACAGGCTGTGTGGACATGCACAGAGACATTAGTTCAATTGTTTACTGGTCCTGCCGACCCTAAACAGTACAGCTTTACTAATTGGTGCTGTGTGCTGATGGAGCTGGGGAGTCCAGCTCCTGCGTCTCTGCTCGGGCTGCAGGCAGGGACTGTAATGATTATGGAATTACTCTGGCAGAGATTGTGATGGCTGCTCTAATGATGTCATGTTATCGCAATTAGCAGGAGGAGGATGGCTGAAGCATGAGAAAGTGAGGGACGAGAACAGAAAGAGAAGCTGAGATTGGAGAGGAACAGGAAACCGTGGGGGGAATGAGAGATGGAGAGTTACTGAGTTTGTCAGAGAAGAAAAGCTGAGTGGAGAAGGTGGGAAGTGAGGAAAAGAGACAAAAGGCTTGAGAAGAGGGGGAGGATGTTCATTAACTAAATGGAGATGGATAGTTGGCATGACTGTGGGCTGCTGAGGTTCCTTAGCTTTAATTTTAGAAATGCTTATCTCACACAAATAATGAAGCTGTTGTGTGTCCCAGACTGCAAGCTGCACCAGTGGATAAACATCCCCGTATCAACATTTTACTCTCCTTGGCAGCATTGTCGTCATCCCACTGTACACCCCATAATGACCAGAAGGTTTCCATCAAACAGTCAGGAGAAGCGGAAGAAACAATATGATCTCAGTTCAGGTTTGTTCCAAAAGGAACCTTTTGCTGAGGATCAGGACAAACTGACAAATGATCAACACACACACACAAGCTTGTGTGTGTTTCTTAACACGTTGTCATGCACACCCTCTTTGTTTCCCTGTTGCCTTCATTAACAACGTACTGCTCACAGCAAAGACTGATGATTTTAGATATTTCTAACTGTCACCAGCTGTCATGAAATATGGGTGATCATGTAAGTGGGAGTGTGCACATGTTTGTTTATCTGTTTGTTAGCAGCTGGCTTTAAAAAAATCATAAAGTAGTCAGACTAATTACCGGTAAACATCTGACAGCATCCTTACAAGATGTCTGAACCACCTCAGCTGTCTCCTCTGGATGTGGAGGAGCAACGGTTCTATTCTGAGTCTCTCCTGGAGAACTGAACTTCTCACTCTATCTCTGAGCTACCCTACAGAGAAAACTCATTCAGCCATCCTGGAGAGTTCACGAACACAGGTGAAAGTAGGAATGTAGGCCAACTGGTAAACAGAAAGCTTCTCCTTACAGCTCAGCTCTGTCTTCACCACAATGGACCGGCACAGAGTCCACAATATTGCAGAAGCTACACCAATCTGCCAATCTCCTGCTCCATTGTCAACTCACTTATGGAAAAAAGAAAAACAGAGATACTTGAACTCCTCCACTTGAGGCAGAACCTCACCCTCAACCTGAAGAGAGCAATCCACCCTTTTCTGACTGAGGACCATTGCCTCAGATTTGGAGGTGCTGATTCTCATCCTAGCCATTACACAGTTGGCTATGAACCACTACGGTGAGAGCTGAAGATCATGGTACGATGATCCAGCAGGACCACATCATCTGCATACAGCAGAGAAAGAATCTTGAGGTCACAGAACCGGACTCCCTCCACCCCCTGGCTGCCCAGAGAAATTCTGTCCATAAAAGTTATGAACAGAATCGGTGACAATGGGCAGCCCTGGCGGAGTCCAACACCCAGCCTGAAGGAGTCCGTCTTACTGCCGGCAATGTGAACCAAACTCTTGCACTGCTTGTATAGGGACTGAACAGCTCATAGACTCCGGCCCCCAGTCCCATACTCATGGAGCACCTCCACAGCGTACCTCAAGGAACATGGTTGAACACCTTCTCCAAGACCACAAAACACACATAGACTGGATGGACAAACTCCCATGATCCCTCGAAGACCCTAGTGAGGGTATAGAGCTGGTCCAGTGTTCCACAGCCAGGACGAAACACGCTTTGTTCCTCCTGGAACTAAAGTTTTACCAACAATCACTTTCTTCTCCAGCACCCTTGAATAGACCTTACCAGGGAGGCTAAGGAGAGTGATGCCTCAGTAGCGCTGCCCCCGACGTCCACTCAATGTTGCAAAGCCATGTCAACCAAGACAGGCCAGCAATATCCAGAGGTTTTAGGAACTAGGGCAAATCTCATCCACCCCTGGAGCCCTGCTGCTGCAGAGCTTTCTAACTACCTCAGCAACCTCAGCCCTGGATTGACTAATCCCCAAGTCCACTGACTCAGCTTCCTCCATGCAATGGAAGACCTGTTGGTGGTGCTGAACTCTGTCAATAAAACCTACTTTGTTGAATTCACTCAACTGTCGAGGTGGAGCTGCTAGGAAGGATCAATTTTCTGTGTTTTAAATCAGGTCGGATGAAATAGTTTCAGGGTTCAGGGTCTCCCTCCCCTCCCTCCTGAGGGTCATTAGGGTCTTTATTTGCTTGAGAAGTGTTTTGGTCCTGTGCATGAAGGTGGGATTGTTGCATGCATGGGATGGAAACCTTTCTTGTGAGTCAGGGAAACAAAGACCTTAATGACCCTCAGGAGTGAGGGAAGGTTGATTGATCTGCAGGTGAAGATAAATGGAGCATCTTGTGCCATTGGAAGCAGCTCCCCGGCCTTGTGTGCTTCAACGGGTCGGCAGCTCGTATGATCCTCCACGGTGACTAGCTTGCTCTGAATTTTGTCGTTGGTCAACAAACCCGAAAAATGCCTGCACGTCAGCATTAGACCACGGTGTTGTCATTATTGTTTTTAAAATCTTTAAAACAGGTCCAGCCGCTGCTCTGAGTTCCGAGTAATTGCAAATGGCAGATCGGTTGTTTTGAAAAGCTTCTCAAAGATCCAGTGACTCCGCCCCCTGACCAATCAGTGACCGACAGTGTTCTGACATCACGTTTTGGTGCCGGCTCGGCTCGCTTGGTACCTCAGAGAAGTGTGTCCCGAAAAAGGGTCCGATTCCACGAAAAATTGCTTGTGGAAAAAGCTTTGAAACCATACCGAGCCGAGTCGAACCATGCTGAAGAGGAGCTATGTAAAAGGGGCTAAAGAAACACCTTCAGCAACAGCATAAAAATTAGGTAGGTTGTTGTTAATTTTTGGAATTTGCCATGTCTGTGATGACTGAGAATTTAGAGCAGCATCTTCATACTGCCAGATGTCACGTTTGTCTTTTTCTTGACAAATTTTCTTTTTTCCTTACTAATGAGGAAGAACTTTCTGCCTCAACACTATATGTGCTGTCTTGTGATTCAGTTTCGTGAGCATGGCTAAATGTTTCTGAGATATGTTTTTACTGAAGCAACATTTAACGCCACACTGCAGACGTCTTTTTCTGTGTGTTTTTTTAAAGCGCAGTAAGAGCTAAAACATTAATTCTTGTTGAGTAACAGAAAGCGTTTGTCAGATCTTTGCTCCGTGTTCAGGATTAAAGTAATCCATCGTTATGAAATATTAAAGTTTAAATCTCCCCGTGTTGCCCCTGAAGCAAATTTCTATGTCTTTTCTGTCACGTCTCACTGACCTCCAAAAGCTCAGCCTCTCATTTTCATCCCCCCTCCCTCCCCCGGTCAGTGAGTGAAGGGAAGAGTGATTCAGTTAATGAAAGAGAAAGGGATGTTCATGTGAAAGCGATAGTTGTGACAGCCAGTTAATCCTCCTCTGTGTGGGCAACTCTTGCTCCACAGACCTCTGTGTGTCAGTCAGCATTAAGCTACAAATACGGCATTCTGAGGCTGAGCAGCCCTAACCCATAAAATCTCTGCAGCCATGTTGACGACCTGCATAATGTTGCACTAATTGGTTGCTTATAATTTCCTCTGCCATGAGTTTGGTTGTTATTACTGAGCTTAATCTCCAGTAAAGCTTGGGTGAAGTGAGGCTAAAGGCCCCCTGTTTCTGTGCTACTTGTAGCACATTTTCAAACATCTTGGAACTGCATGCACTCATTGATAATTCAAATCTCTGGAGCCAGCTGCAGGTGCTGCATAACTCTCTCATTACAGGCTGTTCTTTGTCTCCGTCTCCAGAGTTAGCAGGATCTCGGTGTTATTTTGCTTCCTGGGTTCATCAGTTTATTCTTACAAACCAGCAGCGCCTTGTGTTCGGCTCTGCCTTTTGTTTGACGGTTGATTCAGTAATTACCGTTGCTTGTGTTTCTGCCTGTCATCAAGCGGGAGCCAAAACTACAAAACCAGCTTTTAACAACAAAGAGCCAATGATCCAGTTTCAGTGCAGATCTGGATCACTTTTGATCAAATAAATTAATGAAATGAGCGCATGGCCCTCACCGCCTTGCACACCAACAATGCCATATGAGGTGGGAATGAGCCTCAACTTCTGCCACAGCTAATTTTCAATCCAATTCAGTTTATTTATATTGCACCAAGTCACAACAGAAGTCGTCTCAGGGCACTGAACAGAAACATTCATACATAGAAATAATAACATTATTTATCTGAGGAGCAGACTGCTTAGAATTTAACTAAATCACAAAACTCTCATCTTGAGCAAGTATGAAGGTGACAGTGGAAAGGAAAAATTCCATCATGAGGAAGAAACCTTTAGCAGAACCAGGCTCAGGACAAGAGGCCATCTGCTTCGACTGGCAGGGTTTGAGAGGAACAGATACACAATGGCACGTCAAGAATCACATGTTAAGATAGAAATACCCCATTATGACGAGTACAATAAATGGATTAAATGTTCCCTCGCCTGGACGTGGGTCACCAGGGCCCCACTCTGGAGCCAGACCCGGAGGTGGGGCACGCTGGCGAGCGCCTGGTGGCCGGGCTTTTACCCATGGAGCCCGGCCGGGCACAGCCCGAAGAGGAGACGTGGGTCCCCCTTCCCATGGGCTCACCACCTGTGGGAGGGGCCAAAGGGGTCGGGTGCAATGTGGGATGGGTGGTGGCCGAGGGCGGGGACCCTGGCGGTCTGATCCTCGGCTACAGAAGCTGGCCATTGGGACATGGAATGTCACCTCTCTGGTGGGGAAGGAGCCTGAGCTAGTGTGTGAGGTTGAGAGGTTCCGGCTAGAAATAGTCGGACTCACCTCAACACATGGCTCTGGCTCTGGAACCAGTTTCCTTGAGAGGGGTTGGACACTCTTCCACTCTGGAGTTGCCCCTGGTGAGAGGCGCCGAGCAGGAGTGGGCATACTTGTTGCCCCCCATCTTGGTGCCTGTACGTTGGGGTTCACCCCGGTGAACGAGAGGGTAGCCTCCCTTCGCCTACGTGTGGGGGGACGGGCTCTGACTGTTGTTTGTGCCTATGCGCCAAACGGCAGCTCAGATTACCCACCCTTTTTGGAGTCCTTGGAGGGGGTATTGGAGAGTGCGCCTCCTGGGGACTCCCTTGTTCTACTGGGGGACTTCAACGCTCACGTGGGCAATGACAGTGAGACCTGGAGGGGTGTGGTTGGGAGGAACGGCCCCCCTGATCTGAACCCGAGTGGTGTTCTGTTATTGGACTTCTGTGCTCGTCATGGATTGTCCATAACGAACACCATGTTCAGGCATAAGGGTGTCCATATGTGCTCTTGGCACCAGGACACCCTAGGTCGCAGTTCGATGATCGACTTTGTTGTCGTCTCATCTGATCTGCGGCCGCATGTCTTGGACACTCGGGTGAAGAGAGGGGCGGAGCTGTCCACTGACCACTACCTGGTGGTGAGTTGGCTCCGATGGTGGGGGAGGATGCCGGTCAGACCTGGCAGACCCAAACGTATTGTGAGGGTCTGCTGGGAACATCTGGCAGAGTCTCCCGTAAGACGGAGCTTTAACTCCCCCTCCAGGAGAGCTTTGAACACGTTCCGAGGGAGGCGGGGGACATTGAGTCCAGAGTGGGCCATGTTCCGTGCCTCTATTGTCGAGGCAGCTTATCGGAGCTATGGCTGCAAGGTTGTTGATGCCTGTTGTGGTGGCAACCCTCGAACCCGGTGGTGGACACCGGTGGTGAGGGATGCTGTCAGGCTGAAGAAGGAGTCCTATTGGGCCTTTTTGGCCTGTGGGACCCCGGAAGCAGCTGATAGGTACCGGCAGTCCAAGCGGCATGCGGCTCGGGTGGTTGCTGAGGCAAAAACTCGGGCGTGGGAGGAGTTCGGAGAGGCCATGGAGAATGACTTCCGTACGGCTTCGAGGCGATTCTGGTCCACCATCCGGCGTCTCAGGGGGGGAAAGCGGTACGCGACCAACACCATTTATGGTGGGGATGGCGTGCTGTTGACCTCAACTCGGGATGTTGTGAGTCGGTGGGCAGAATACTTCGAAGACCTCCTCAATCCTACTGGCACGTCTTCCACTGAGGAAGCGGAGCCTGGGGACTTTGGGTCGGGCTCTCCAATCTCTGGTGCTGAGGTCACCGAGGTGGTTAAAAAGCTCCTCGGTGGCAGGGCCCCAAGGGTGGATGAGATTTGCCCAAAGTTCCTTAGGGCTCTGGATGTTGTGGGGTTGTGTTGGCTTACGCGACTCTGCAATATTGCGTGGACATCGGAGGCAGTTCCCTTGGATTGCCAGACGGGGTGGTGGTTCCCCTATTCAAAAACGGGGAGTGTGTTCCAACGAGTGTGTTCCAACAATAGGGGGATCACACTCTTAAGCCTCCCTGGTAAGGTCTATTCAGGGGTTCTGGAGAGGAGGGTCCATTGGATAGTCGAACCTCGAATTCAGGAGGAGCCGTGTGGTTTTCATCCTGGTCGTGGAACTCTGGACCAGCTCTACACCCTCAGCAGGGTCCTGGAGGTGCGTGGGAGTTTGCCCAACCAGTTTACATGTGCTTTGTGGACTTGGAAAAGGCATTCGACCGCGTCCCTCGGGGGGTTCTGTGGGGGGTATACAGAGTCCTGCGCACAGAGTCACTGCACTCCGCCAGGCGAGGAGCCTTTTATTTCCGTCTCTGTCGAGCAGACTTGACTGGTCGTGAAGGAATTGTCGCGAACACACAGCTACAATGAGTTTCTCTTCCATAGTCCACGAGCTCGCGGGTCTTTTCTTTTTTTTCCCGACAAACAATACGTCACATAGTGCGCGCGCACCCTCGTTTCCGCGTCACATAGGGACTCTCCCACTGCCCCCTCTCTTCTCCCCCCGACTCTCCCTGATTGGTTGACACACCAACCAATCAGGTGGAGTTGAGCGGCGTTTGAAAGTTTGAACCGCGAAATCTTCAGCATGGTGAAGGCTCGGTTTGGAGGTGGAAGCCGGTTCACGTGCACGAAAAAACGCTTCTCAGCACGCTCAACACGCACGCGACCTGACGCCAGACGCCAGGAGGTGCCTGGAAGCGCGTCCACCATTGACTTTACATGTAAACTGGACGCTTTGGAGGTCAAAACGCTGCTTGGTGTGACCACACCATTAGAGATAGGGTGAGAAGCTCAGTCATCCGGGAGGGACTCGGAGTAGAGCCGCTGCTTCTCCACATCGAGAGGAGCCAGTTGAGGTGGCTCGGGCATCTGGTTAGGATGCCTCCTGGACGCCTCCCTGGTGAGGTGTTCCGGGCATGTCCCACCGGGAGGAGACCCAGAGGAAGACCCAGGACACGCTGGAGGGACTATGTTTCTCGGCTGGCCTGGGAACGCCTTGGGATTCCCCCGGAGGAGCTGGCCCAAGTGGCTGGGGAGAGGGAAGTCTGGGCCTCCTTACTTAGGCTGCTACCCCCGCGACCCGACCCTGGATAAGCGGAAGAGAATGGATGGATGGATAGTATCAATTAAAAACTATTCAATTTTAACAATTCAATTTTAACAATTCATTTAATGAAATGAGGTCAAATTTGTCCTCTAGTAGTTTAAAGCTATAGTATGTAAGATTGTAATGTAGTCTGTAACTTTTCAAACAATATATTTTTAACATATTTCTTCACTCAGTCACTATCTACTGACAAACTGATGTTAGACAAAGTAATCTCTGAAAAAAACTATAGTCCCCTTGCTTCTCTATCAGCATTTATAAAAACACTGAAAACACAGAGTGACCAGGACACTGACAGCCAATAAAAACAGAGTTGTTTGTCACGCCCCAACCCACGCCCCCACCTGTCCCAGCCGCAGCTCGTTCTCATTCAAAGGATTGCAAAGCGATGCAGGACTGTTTTGTATGTGACACAAATTTATTAAATATCCCTTCTTCATCACAGAGCTGGACTTTTATTTTGTTTTTTTGCAAAAAGTCAAGTGATCGCTTCATCCTTCACTGACAGGAATGAGAAACGCTGACGGACATGAGGAAGTCACGAGCGAATTAATCATGTCCAAACGTTGCTTCGTGAACCTCTGCTGATTTCTGCTGGATTTTCTGTTGTTGTACAACTGCTCCATGGTTTTATAATATTATTAAAAGGTTTTATTATCATATAATCACAGAACTTTGCAGCGCTCCGAGCGGACATGTAGAGGAGGCGGAGCATTCCATTCCAGACATTCCAGACCAGCGCTGTCAGAAAGAGGAAGTCACGAGCGAATTAATCATGTCCAAACGTTGCTTCGTGAACCTCTGTTGTTTTCTGCTGGATTTTCTGTTGTTGGATGAGTGATTCGTGGTTTTATAAACAGTTATATTATCATATAAACACAGAACTTTGGAGCGCAGAGACAGGAGGAGGTGGAGCATTCCAGACATTCCAGACCAGCGCAGCGACATGAGGAAGTCACGAGCGAATTAAATCATGTCCAAACGTTGCTTCGTGAACCTCTGATGATTTCTGCTGGATTTTGTGATGTAGGACTAGCGCTCCATGGTTTTATTTTATTTTATTAGAAGGTTTCATTACCATAAACACAGAATATCGCAGCGGCTCTGAGCAGACAGAAGCAGGGGGCGGAGCAGATCCCAAGTTCACCAGAAGCACGGACTGTGCCATATATGGCTCTGAGGGGAGGGAGCAGAATGCTTTTCTGCGCTGAAAATATTTCTAAGTCCCAGAGAGTCCCAGAGTGTTCAAATATCGCAGACCCCACCTTTAAGCTTAAGGTAGCATAACAAGCCAACCCTAACTATAGGATTCAGCAAAAAGGAAAGTCTTAAGCCCAGTCTTAAAACTGGACGATGTGTCAGCCTTATGGACAGAAACTGGAAGTTGGTTCCACAAGAGAGGAGTCTGATAATTGAAAGATCTTCCTTCTTTTTGGAAACTCTTTTGGTAACTTTTGGAAACTCTAGGGACCACAAGTAAGCCTGGAGTCTGACAGCAAAGTGCTCTGTTAGGAAAATATGGAACAATAAGATCTCAAATATAAGATGGAGCTAGGTTGTTGAGAGCTTTGTAGGTTAGAAGTAAGATTTTGAATTCAGTTCTGGACTTGACAGGGAGCCAGCGGAGAGAAGCTAAAACTGGAGAGATATGATCTCTCTTACTAACTCCAAAACTCTGGCCGCAGCATTTTGGATTAACTGAAGACTTTTTAAGGAAGTATTTGGACATCCAGATAACAAAACATTGCATTAGTCCAGTTTAGACGTGACAAAGCATGAACCAGTTATTCTGAATCATTTTTAGAAAGATGTTTTTAATTTTAGAGATATTACACAGGTGGAAGAAGGAGGCTCTAGTAACGTTTTTAATGTGGGGGGTAAAAGACATGTCCTGATAAAAAATAACACCAATATTTTTAACACTAAAGCTGGAGGCCAGATGAATGTCATCTAAGGAGGGCGGAAGACTGAAAAATTCATTCCTTGAGATGCTCAGGTCTAAAAACTAAAACCTCAGTCCTATGTCTGTAAAACTGACAGAGATATAACCATTTTAGTGATTTTTTTATGTTAGTTTGCTGTGGATGTAACTAATGATGTTGATGAAAAATAAAGCACCTTTAGATCCTGTAAGGGTCATGTGGAGCCGATGCCTTACCTGGGATAAATTCATATGGTGCACGGGTGTAAAGTGCTAACCATTTTATCCCCTGCTGGTTTGAAATGATCAAATTAAATGACCGTCACTCTGTGGAAATAGCTTCACTGAACAAACAGCTCTTTTCATTTTACATAAAATTGTTCATTCTTGTTTATGAACAGGGTTTCTTGTGACAACAGAATCTGTGTCTTGTGTCCAGATGGTTCAGTTTCATTGTCTTCTTGCTCAGAAACATCACTGCCTCTGCTCCTGACATATCTCATTACATAAAGAACGCTGACTTTAACACAGAACTCAGCTTTAAAAACGTCTAACAGAAGGAAAGCTGTCCTTTCTGAAAGACTGAAAAGGAATCTCATTGTTCTGCCTTTATAAAGATCAACACTTAATCCCTATATTCTGTCTTTAACGTGTTAATCTTTTATATTAGAATGTATTAGACACATGTCTAAGAAATAATCCTGTTCTAAATAATCCTGTTACCAAATCAAGTCCCAGCAGATTTTCCTGATTAATCTCTAGTGTAAAGTCTAATCCAGCAGCGTCCGTCGCTTGTTAGAGAGCAGTGATAATCCCACATCAGACTCGAGCCGGTAATCTTCTTCATAAGAGATGGATTTCTTGCACCATGATACTGAACCGTACCAACGAACGATGAAGGACATCCAAGGTCAGGCTCTGACCGTTCCATGAGACTGATCAGCACAGAAATGTTCCAGAAAATGTTGACTCTATAAAAAAAATAGTTTAATTTAAATACTTGTTTTGTTTTTAAATTGTTTAAATGTTTTCTGTGTGCAGAGGAAAAAAAATACATTTTAGGTAAAATTTCTCTGATAAAAAGCAAAGAAAGAAACCCTGTTGTTGCTCAGCTGCATGTCGTTGGTATTTTGCCACGTTCAGTATTCAGCGCATGAATGGCTTTAGATTAACACTTTTTCCCGTGTGTGTGTGTGTGTGTCACTGCCCTTTTCATGTGCCCTTATTGGTAATCAAGCAACATGGAGATTTTTCTGCTTCCAGAAAAAGGAAAATGTCCGTCTCCTCCAGCTCTCCATCCAGCCCCCGCATCACGCTGTGATTTATGTTACTTATTAGCGGGCCCCCACTGGCGGGGCCCGTCATCAGAATGATAACCAGGGATTAGAGGCCCGCAGGCTAATGATTGGACCGCTGCAGAAAACTGACCATGTATTTAGCTGAGGCGTGTTTGTGTAAACTAGATTACAGAACACATGCTGAGCAGAGCAAATATATGAGACGGGAACTCACAGAAATGACATCCATAAACTCACATGAAGATTAAACACAAACTAAGGCTGTAAACTGAGCAGCCTGAATTACAAATCTGTATTAACCTTCCAAACTACTTCTAATGAGGCCAACATGAAGCAAACATAAACTTACATGGTTTAAATATGTTTTTCCACATTTATCTGAAATCCAGTGAGAAAACACTTGCAAGAAAAAATAAAATTGAGAAAAAAAGTGGTCATTTTAAACTGAGAGTTAAATATAGTAATCAAAAACTAAAAGCAGAAAAAATGCTGGCCAAAACTAAAATGAGCTAATAGCCTATATGCCACGGGTTTCCGTTCCAGCACCTCCGCAGTCATTACACAGACGGCGCACTTCCGGTTAGCGGGAAAGACACGAACATAAATGACTAAATACAATTAATAAAACATCAGCATACACACCAATAACAACTCTATACACATATAAAACCATATAAAATTATGGCGACGTTCCCCCTACGGATAGCCGCGATATATGTTCGCCGAAACCCCCCCGCGGAACAGCTGTTCCCACCGGTGGGCGGACACAACGGTACTCACGTGTAGTGCCGGTAGCGCGCAGCCGCTTCCCGTTTCGGCTCGTTGTCATGGTAGGCTACTAGGAGCTAACGCTGACAACAGCGGAGGTGGATGGGAACCGGAAGTGGCGGGTAGGTGTTGCATTTTGCCGGAAGTACGTCACGCCCCCCCCGTGGCATATAGGCTATTGTAAGCTAAAAGCTAAAAATTGTAAACTGCTAACTTAAACAAAAAAAAAACAAAAAAAGGTAAATGCTGTAACAACCTAAAAATACCAAAATGATAACTAAAAAAGTAAAAACACTACCAGAAACTGTAGTTAGACAGTAGTAGTAGTACTAAAATTACCAGTAGTTGTAGTAGTATTAGTATTATTATTATTATTATTATTATTAGTAGTAGTAGTAATAGTAGTAGTAGTAGTAGTAGTAGTAGTAGTAGTAGTAGTAGTAATAGTAGTAGTAGTAGTAGTAGTAGTAGTAGTAGTAGTAGTAGTAGTAGTAGTAGTAGTAGTAGTAAAATTACCAGTAATAGACTAGTAGTACTAAAATTGCCAATAGTAGTAGTAGTAGTAGTAGTAAAATTACCAGTAATAGACTTAGTAGTACTAAAATTGCCAGTAGTTGTAGTAGTAGTAATAGTGGTACAATAGTATTATTATTATTATTATTATTATTATTATTATTATTATTATTATTATTATTATTATTATTATTAGTAGTAGTAGTAGTAGTAGTAGTAGTAGTAGTAGCAGTAGTAGTAGTAGTAGTAGTAGTAGTAGTAGTAGTAGTAGTATTAAAAATTATTATTATTGTTAGAAGTAGTAGTAGTGGCATATTATTATTATTATTATTATTATTA
>JBBPBX010082522.1:1679-15717 GCA_038048925.1 Garcialebias charrua | reverse complement strand
AGACTCCACCACCTCCTCGTGCACGCTCATGGATGTCCAGGTGTTGTAGGTCTGGACGCAGGGGACATCTGGGTCCATTATGGGCTGAATGCTGCATCCACTTTGTCACTTCCCTCATCAGAACCACAGAAAATCAACAGATTTACATCAAAGAATATTGTTGAGTACTATTCTTTTTGTTGATGCAATCTTACCTGCTGTGATGTGAAAGTCTGGGTTGTACTAGTGGTTCAGGAAGAGCCTCAGGTGATGGACTGGAGACCTGGAAACCTGAAAACACAAACAAAATAAAATAAAAGAATAATATATTTAACAGATATTTTAAAAGGGACTAATTTTTTAAACTATAAATTAATGTTGAATAATTATTAGAAACATTAACTAATATATTACCATTTCAGTGCTGTGGAAACTATGCTGTAAGTCCTCACAGAGCTGCTCACGTCCTGAAGTGAAAAGTCTCCAAAAACCAGCAGGAGCTGAAAAAAAATTATAACCTGCTGTTTACTGGAAATAACTTTGGCTTCTCTTAAGACAAACCGCTAAAATATAACGTTTTAAATGGCTAAATTGGACGGATCGCGTTTGTATCTTGACATTGTAAACAAGGAGCGCTGTTGACGCAGGTCTGGAAGTGACGTCATAATCGCGCGACGGTAAAACCCCGTATTTATCGTGTTAAAAAAAGGCGCTAATTTTAAACTGTTTTTGAGAGGAATTTTCATTCATTTCACATTGTTTTAGCAAAAACGATCAGAGGTCAATCTTAATATATATATATGTTGTGCCATTTTATGGAAAGTTAAAAGATGATGTCAGTGGAGCTTTAAGGACAATATGCTGGTGAAGATTCTCAGTTGTCCAGGACATGATAAATCAAAAAAAAGCGTTCAATACAGAACAACTGGACTTTATTTGTAACAGAAGACGTTTCGCTCATCATCCGATGAGCTTTCTCATTTCAATGAAACAGACAGTGTGCGCGTGGAGTTATAACAGTCGAGTCACGCAACAACATACCGGGTATGTAAATTTCAAGCTGAGGTAACACATACATGTAAATTGACAGATCACACCACTACTACACTGTAACCCCAAATTTTCATTTACATAATAAGTCAAGCTATTATTACTAATCTTTTTGTTATTTTGCAAAAGGCGGGACCATTACCTAACAATATGTGAATTGTACACTTCTCAATCTGAGTATCTGCTTTACTAATGGCTCTGAGTACAGACACCTCTCATTTACATGTTTTTACTGGTTTGGGGCAGGGCTTGTCAGTGAACACGTCACCTGCCTGGTGCACAGTAGGTGGCGGTATGCACCTAACAGTTGTTTGCGATCCGCCATAACTCAATAGAAGAAGAAGAAGAACCATGAGCTCAGTGCATGTTTCTCCTGACTGTTTGCTGCAAAATCTCATTACTGTGACGAAGTGCTGAAATCAGGTCAGTCTGGTTGATGTAACAGTTTATTGACACATGTTAAGTGCTCAAATTTGATTCCGTTTTTATTGCACTTGCTAGTAAAATAACGTTTTTGTGTGCTCATGTTAACGATGGCTAATGTTTCACCGGAGTGTCAACTGCATCATTTTTGCCCTAAATTATAGCTACAGTACTTTGTAGTTGATCATCCTTTGTTGTTATTTCGGGACTGATTGAATTAGTACCGGTAGTTAATGCCTGTAGCAAACAAGAACTAATTGCCCCTCACAGAGAGCTAATGCTGTTAGCAGTTAGCTTTATGCTAGCTTCCTGTTGCATACAGAATAATTTACCGCATGGTTTAATTTTTTTTTTACTTCGACAGGGATTATTCAAACCAAGGGCTGTTGGTTCTTGCAATCATTCCTGGTGATATAGTGAATTTTGCTTATATTCTGTGTTAGTTCATTAAATTATTATTTTCTCTTTTTTTTTTCCTTTGGTCTAACCGCCATATTGGATTTGTGCGCCGAATAGAAGATAAAACCTGTGGAGACATCAACACCAAGCCTTCTGATGAAACGCCGGCCTGCACTCTTCACTAATAAGCAGGTACACATATTATTCTGATGGTCATTTGCTCTCCAGTTGAACAGCACACTAATTTCTTTTTTTTATTTTAATTTTTTTATTTGTATGCATTCTAAAGGATTGTGGAAAAAGACCTGCTGCAGGAATTTTATTCTGTCCGTCATGATCACACCACCAGTCTTATGGAAATGAGGGGCAACGTGGCTGAACATTTGGCACAGCTTTTGCAGAAAATGAAGGTAATACTGGGTCAAAACAAATTGTGTGTCTTTGTTTGTATGTATGAGACTTTTCCCTTCAACATATCGATCAATTTTCTGTCTTACATTCCCTGGATTCCACATTGGATTTGTGCTCCAAACAGAAGACAAAACAAAATGTGGACCTAACATTTGGAGGGATGACATGAAGACATCACCACCAAACCTTCTGATGAAACGCTGGCCTGCACTCTTCACTAATAAGCAGGTACACATATTATTCTGATGGTCATCCTCCAGTTGAACAGTACACTAATTTCTTTTTTTTATTTTAATTTTTTTATTTGTATGCATTCTAAAGGATTGTGGGAAAAGACCTGCTGCAGGAATTTTATTCTGTCCGTCATGATCACACCACCAGTCTTATGGAAATGAGGGGCAACGTGGCTGAACATTTGGCACAGCTTTTGCAGAAAATGAAGGTAATACTGGGTCAAAACAAATTGTGTGTCTTTGTTTGTGTGTATGAGACTTTTCCTTTCAACATATCTATCAATTTTCTGTCTTCTATTTTCTGCCAAATAGAAGACAAGACACAATGTGGACCTAACATTTGGAGGGAGGACATTGTGGAGACATCACCACCGAGCCTTCTGATGAAACGCTGGTCTGCACACTTTACTAATAAGCAGGTACACATAATATTCTAATGGTCATTTGGTCTCCAGTTGAACAGCACACTAATTTCTTTTTTTTATTTTTTTTTATTTGTATGAAATTCTAAAGGATTGTGGTAAAAGACCTGCTGCAAGAATTTTATTCTGTCCTTCATGAGCACACCCTGACTAACCCTGTGTTTATGTGCAGTGACGACTGCGATGGTCCCATATTAAATAATATCATTATATAAAAACAACCAATTTAGAAGTTTTCCTATTTCAGTCAAATAGTGACAAAATGGACCAAGAAGATCTCTCAAATAGTCCTTAGACCAATACTGATTTTACAATGTTTATTGTTAAAAAAATTCAAAATGCTTGACCAAGCAGTAGTTATCATTATACTCTGATGCATGCTCAATAATCCAGGTAGAAAAATCTAAAAAAGCTAAGTCTGGTCCTCTGGACATTCAAAAAATAAAACAAAACAAAGCAAAAAAACTGTATTTGATAAACTGTAGCATTGTAGCATAAACTGTATTTGATACAATGCCTGTTTTGTCATGGTGGTCTGTTGTAGTTCAGCAATTTTATTCCCTAATGGTTTTATTTATGGCAATTATTTTTGTTTATCTTTAGGATGGTGATGAGTTCTTTGGCCAAATGGACGTTGGGACCTTGTTGCTGAATCCTGAAGGTGCCCCCCACCCCCAACATCAGATCTTCACCCGGCGAGCCTGAACATCGTCAATGAGGGTGAAATTTTTTGTGGAAAAGCTCATGACCCTGCCAGAAGCTGTGAGTCTCCTTTTTAGGCTCACATATGAACTCCATGTAAACTACCCAAAGAAAATCAGAAATACTGTACCCTCCTGTTCATTCAACAGGTACTGTACAGTATTTTTTTCTTCTTCCCCATTTGGGAAGTATTGAGTTGAAGCTGAGAATTCAAACAGAAAATTCAACTTGTGTAAAAACGCTGCAGGTGCTCTACTTTTGGTTAGGTGGGAAAAAAATCCTATTTAGCAGCTAGAAGTTTATTGTTTTACTGCTGAAGTTTAGTTTGTAGCCATCTTTCAAATACAAACATAATGTGAACAAGTGTTGTAATGTAACTGTTTCACAGAAACTTTCCTGTTCATCATTACTTGTTTTAAACAATTGTTAGTGCCACAATGCTAGTTATTTTTTTTGTCAAAAAAAGATTATTTTTAATTTTTTAAATTATTATTATTATTATTTAAATGTTTTTTTTTTTTTTTTTTTATCATTAAGGCTTCCAAATAAAAGAACTGTACGGACACTTTTTTTTTAAAGACAATTTACCTGTCGAAGCCATTGAAGGGTTCCATGTTAGTCTTTTGACCAGATTAATGATGTAAATGATAAAGGGTACCTCAGATCATAAGATGTTATGCATGTTCCCCTTTGCACAAGATATTAACATTCTTAATTTCACCTATCAAAGTAAAATGGTTAATTTGGTAAAATGTTTGAAAATACATTTTTGTAAAGGCTTAAATGCAGAATTGTATTGACTTAGCACTTTACTCAGATTTAGTTTTGTACTAAAGTTTAAACTCTTGAACATGGTGAAATGTGTACTCAGCTTTACATGTTTAAAATGTTACTATTGCACTATTTTTGCAATAAATTTGTGAAAAATAAATTAAATTGTCATTTTTTTGTGTAAGAAACAACAGGTAGTATACAGACAATTATTGTGTAATGTTAAAAAATCTAATTTATTATTATTATTATTATTATTATTATTATTATTATTATTATTATTATTATTAGTATTTCTAACTAATAAAGATGAGAAATGAATACTGATAAACATGAGAAACAAATACTGATCATCATGGGTAATGATTACTGATATATATGATTAATGGTTGAGTTAATTACTCGTAAACAATGGTTTTAAAAACTTGAGTTTTTTTAGTACAAGATTATCTTGGACACAAGACTTAATGTAAACAGAGCTTGATTTGTTTAGTTTTTGATTTTGTAAAAACTGGAGATCCCCTCGCAATCGCTTTCCACATTCTGCTTTAGTAATGATTACTAATTTGGGTTTACAGTGTAGTTTTTTACCTTGTTTTATTGAAAATTCCTTCGTGGCGGCAGCCATTTTGAATGACGACGTCAGTCGACGTCGTTCAAAACTCCGCCTTCTGTTCTCTGATTGGTCCGAACAAAAATCTACCGGAGAAATCCTTGTGGATGGGGGAAGTCCCAGACTGTGCAGTGAAGGGAAATGAGAATTGAGCGGAGCTGTGCAGGAAGGCGAGGGCCAGGCTACGTGGAGCCCAAAAGAGAGACGTAAATCGACCAGGACACCCAAATATTTACAGGAATTAACAAACTCAATAGGGACACCACTTGACGATAAAATCAGAGGAAGAACTGCTAGGACTGACTTCCTTTTTGAAAAAAGCATCCCTTTTGTTTTATCAGCATTTAGGACAAGTTTGACACAGAACAAATCTGACTAGATGATGCCAAATGTGGATTGCAAAAGCTGGAAAGCCTTAGCAACTGTTTTAGCTCAACAAGAAACAACTGTGTCATCAACATAGAAATGTAAGGATGTATCAGGGATGCTCTGACCTACATTAGCTATGTAAATTGTAAAGAGGGTGGGTCCTAAGACTGAGCCTTGTGGTATACCATTGTTGACTGTTAAATAACAGGAAGAAGTAACATTATGTTGAACACATTGCCTCCGATCGGAAAGATAATTAGAAAACCAACCAATGGTGTGATCTGAGAAACCAATTTCTGAGAGCTTATGACACAGGATGTTATGATCCACAGTGTCAAAAGCTTTAGACAGGTCTAAGAAAAGTGCAGCACAATAGTCCTTAGCATCCAATGCTTCAACAACATCATTCAGAACCTTCAGAGAAGCAGTTGTTGTGCTGTGTTTTTTCCTGAAACCAGATTGATGGAGAGGTAAGATGTTAAATGAGTCCAGATAATTTTTGATCTGAGAGTTTATCAGTTTTTCTAGAACCTTGGCTAAGATGCAGAGTTTAGAGATCGGTCGATAATTGTTCAGTGAGGTGGGGTCACCTCCCTTCAGCAAAGGAAGAACAAAGGCTGTTTTCCAAGCATCCGGAATGGTGTTTTGGCTTATGGACAGATTAAAGATGTGGGTCACAGGGACTGTGATGATATGAGCAGCCAGCCTTAAGAAATAAGGTGGAAGTTCATCTGGACCTGCAGATTTTTTAGGATCAAGATCATTTAACAGTTTATTTACCTCACTGACTGAGAATGGAGAAAAAGAGAAGGTGTGATTAACAGATGGTTGACTTGTAGGAGGGATTTGATTTGTAGAAGTTTGATTATTAGAGGAAGTGGCTGATTTTCCAAATGTAACTGTGTCAAATAATGAACTAGAAGCAACAAAATGTTTGTTGAAACAGTTCAAGATCTCTGGCTTATTTGACACAAGAACAGCATTAGCGAGAAGTTGTGATGGGAGGTCAGATGATTAGTGGGCGCCCGAGAGAGATTTGATGGTTTTCTAGAATCTTTTAGGGTCGTTTAGATTTTTGGAGGTCTGAGATAAAAAAAAATTATGTTTTGCAGCTTTGATGGCAGTTTGCATTTATTCCTCAGTTGCCAAAAACTCAACCAATCAGTGTCTGAGCCTGATTTTCTCGCTGCGGCCCAAAGATGGTCTCTCTTGTGCAGGAGATCAGCTAGTTCCGGAGTAAACCAGGGGCTGTCTCGGCCCTTTATCCTGAAATGGCGGAAAGGAGCATGTTTGTTCACAAAATAAATGAAACTATTATGAAAATACTTTGTAGTTCCAGGCGGTGTTCACGTCATCGGTTAGTAGAATACGCTGCCAGTCAAAGTGAGATAGATCCCAGAGGGATGACTGTTCACAAAAACGTTTCAAATCCCTTTTCTGAATTAATCTGGGCTTAGAAGATTGAAGCCCAATATCTCTGAGAGCCGCTATTACACAATGATTACTTAAAATGTCAGCAAATACACCTGTACCAGGGAATTTGTGAGGCGTATTTGTTAGAAACAGGTCTAAGATGGAAGATTTTTCAGGACAGTTTTTGTTTGGTCTAGTGGGAGAGTCAATAAGTTGGGTTGGATTGAGTGATAGGCAACATTCCTTGAATTTATCAAAGAGGGGGGTCGACTTATCCCAATCAATGTTGAAATCTCCTGCCCCCCCAAAAAATCTCTTTAAATTTCCTAGGAATTCTGTCAGGGAGGACAGAGCCTCAGGTGTTGCTGAGGGGGGACGATAACAACCCAATCTGTAGTGGGTTGTTATCGTCCCCACTAAGATCTGGCCTCCATTCAAAGTGATGTTTACAGCTAAGGCCTCAAACTGGTTTGGAATTGTTTTTGCAGACACAAGACTGTAAACCTAAAAAAAAATCCTCAGAGAAACCCCAACGCACTCTTTCCTTCCGTAATATTAAGAATATCAACCATAACATTATTTTAGCTCATATTAATAATACCTTCTTCACCTTCAATTCTTCTAACCCAGATAACCATGTCACATTCTACAACAACAGCCTCACCAACATCCTTAACTCTGTTGCTCCCCTGAAAACCCAATCTGTTTCCTTCTCCAACTCTGCACCTGGTTCACTCCAGAACTCCGTTCCTTGAAATCCAAATGTCAGCGGCTAGAGCGTCTCTATAAAAAAATCCGGTCTCACAATTCACAAGGAACTTTATGCAAACCACCTCATCCATTACAAGTGTAGTGGAACACCTGATCTCTGACCTTTTGGTTAGAACACCTGAATTCACTTTTTCACTGCAGCTCTCAAGTGAATCTCCTTTTCTCTGAAAAACCTACAATGAAGGACAAAATTACAGTTTTATTCCAGTTTACTTTGAATTAAGAGACACAAATCACTCAGAAATAGATGTCCTTTTAATTTGTGTTAATTCAGAATTGATCAACTGAACAGTTTTTGTCATTTAATGATGATCTGTTATTTGCATGAGCTGTCACTCCTGTGCCGGTTTATTCTTTTTTTTTTTTTGGTGCTTTAAATCTATGGTACAGTTCAGGGTAAACTCTTAAGTGCTTTGTCTATTGAGCTAGACATAATATTTCACTTTACTGGCGTTTCCATCTGGCCGCTTCTCTAAACAGTTTTTTCCTGCTGTCCTTCAGAGCTTCCAGCTCTGGGAAATGCGGAGTCACTCCTTTATTTTCTTAAAACAGCAAATGAGCGGTGTGAAGTGGGCTAAGATCAGCCCTCCACAAAAAAAACCCTTCCTGCCTGTTTTGCTTCAGTGCAAAGAGGGAACTGAACAACTTGGTTCTTCTCTGGAAACTGGTTGGACGTTTTGGTCAAATGCCAATTAGACCTACGTTTCTCAGCCAAAGTTACCGCAAAGCTCTGCTGTAACTCACTCATTTCTTTTCTGAAAGAATTTATTTTCTGAAAGTCTTATTTTGAAACTATTCAGGACGTTGGCCTGGTTTCTGCCGAGAAAGGCGCGCTTCACGTATCGTTGAATAAGTATACACACGCTGAAGTTCAACTGGACGTCTACTGGACCACTCGATCCGTTAGTGTCCAGCTACTTCTCAGCTCTTATCTCCAAGAGACGTGTTCTTCACCAGGTAAAGAGTCATTGATTGTTTGCTGAGCGTACGGGGAAGTCCAGCTGGACTCGTTTGGAAAAAGTGTCACCCCGTCTCATTCAAAATAATTGACATCTTTTAAACTTCATCTTTCATTCACTCCTTCCTCCTTAAGCTTATTTCTCCTAAGCCAGTAAACTCTTAAGCAGTGTGCTAGCAGAAAGTTAGACCTTAACTTGTCTGTTTGTTTCAATTTGAATTTTGTCTACCGTAGTTTTATATCAGAGTCAGAGTCAGAGAGTCTTTATTGTCATTTGCACCGCATGTGGTACATGTGATGAAAACGAGATTATGTACACGGGGTCCCAGTTACATCCAACAACAAATGCAAGAGAAAAACAGTAATAACATCTAGAACTAACTAAGAAAAACATCAACTAGTAATACACTAAGCCTAATATAGTGGAAATAAACAGCAGCACGAACATGAGTTTGTATGAGCAGATGGTCACAGATGAACACAGATGAACACAGATGAACACAGATGAACACAGATGAACACAGATGAACACAGATGAACACAGCAACAAGAAAACAGATCAGCATCAGTATGATGTGATATTTTGCAGTGTTTATTTTTTATTTTATTTTTATTTATTCATGAGTCTAACAGCCTCAGGGTTATATGAAATCTAAATCAACTAATCTCGATACAAATGTTTGATGTACTTTTACGATTTTCTCAATAAAAGGTTCATCTTCTGGTGAATCAACATAAGTTGACGTTTCTCGTGAAATTACATTTTGTCTGGTCACATTTAATCAATTTAATCCAAAAAAGAGTGAACTCGTTTGAAATTTGGGTCAGATAAATCTGCTCCAACTTGCATTTGGAATATGGAAAAGTCAGGAAACTGACCAGAATCTAACTTCCTACATTTTGGTGACCCATACGTGTTTAATTACATTTTGGGACCCGTAAGTGTTTAACTACATTTTGGTGGCTCGTACGTCCTCTGAACGGATTTAAATTGGATTTTTGTAGTCTAATGTTACGGTGTGTTGGCATAACTATTATCCATGTTTTTGGACTTGGAAAGATATGAAGACTTAAGAGCCCAATTAACAGATTGTAAGTCTGAATTGGCCTCTACTACTGATAAACTCAGTATAGAAAGGAGGACGTGTGTGGATCTCATGTCGAGACTGAACAAAAAACCGTCCACCCCTCCACAACCACAGTCTTCACCCACACTTGTTGATCCACCCTCATCCCCTCCCGTGCCCCAGCACCCACCACCTCAACCACCACCGTCTTCAGCCACACCTGTTGGTCTGCCCTCATCCTCTCCCGTGCCCCAAAACCCACCACCTCAACCACATACCCACTCACCCCATAACCCTTTCATGCACCTACCCCCTCCACCTCCCTCACACCCGTTCGCGCCTCAGCACCCACCCCCAATTGGTGGTACATACCCATGGATGGGACCTGTGTACCCCTGGCCTGGTGTACCATATGCGCAGCCGGGTGGGTATGACAGCAATTATCGAATCCCTCTGTCAATAGACCAACTCCATAAACTTTCTAAATACATTCAACGCTTTGAACCAGGGGCGTTGGGTTCTAATGAAACCAAGGCCTATCTGAAAAATCTGGAGTTGAAACTAGATCGCTTCTCAAATGTTACGGTTGCCAATAGAATCACTCTTATCAATCTCACCTCCAGCAGGGAGGTGCAAGATCTTATTGAACGTCAACCCGATGCCATGAGAAATGACTACAAAAGTCTCTGTGGTGTTCTTATTTCGCAGTACACTCCTCGCGTGGGACTCGATGGTTTCCCAGTCGCGATGAAGGTCAAGCAAGGACGAAACGAACATCCACAGGTTTACTATAAAAGGTTCTTTCAGGCTTACTTTGGTAACCGGAACGAGCCTGGGATGGAAGAGGAGAGACATTTTAAATTTCTCTTTGTTGAAAACTTACATCCTGAGATAGGTACGTCGGTTGACATCATGGCCGACTGCGCACATAAAACCATCAAGGAAATTAAAGAGTGCGCCATACGTGTTTTTGAGGCATACAGCAAACGCAAGACTTCCTTAGAGGCGTTTCCAGGTGAAATGGGCAAAATCCGATCGCTAAAACTAGAAGGAACGCGAGCATCAGCTCCTTCTTCTGACGTTAGCAAGTCGAAGCAAGACGCCCAACGAGCACCTCGAAACGGTGATGTTCGCCCTACTGGTGAGCCAAGGTGGTTCAGGTCGAGCCAGGAGAGTGAGAACTGTTATCAAAAGGGGGATGCACGTCCTACGTTTAGGAAGTATAGTCAACAGGTTGACTCTCGCAACAAGGAATCCCAGAGAGAACCCTCAAACAAGGGTACTGCTCCTCCTGCACCTCGGACAGAGGCACCTCGGACAGAAGCACCTCGAAAAAATGTGTCAGAGATGGGCAAAAGGCCACGTAGGCCCCAGAAAAATGGTCCTAAACCTCTGAGTCCAGAAGAGACCGAGGTCATACGTCGGTTGTTAGGAAATTTGCAAACTGCTAACAAAGATAACAAGCCTGGTGCGTTGTATGGTACTGTCGTTGATAGTAACTCAGAGCACGCAGATGACAGCAATGCCCCAATTGCTGACAGTAAAGACACTGGTCAACATTACGCTGACAATCAGAGCACAGACGGTCAAACCATTGACAGTCCTGCAAATGACAGTCAACATGGCGTTGACTATAACCATGACATCATTGTTACAGAGCCAGAGAGCCCCTTGTCAGAAACAAAAGGGGAAGCCTCGCTGACCAAAGACGATGACTCATCACAAGTCGGTCTCTCAGACACATGTGTGACTGCACTGACGCTTCAGGTAGGTCACGATGACACTGACAGTGGTAGACGTAAAAAAAGCCGGAAAGGGCCTACAAGCCCTAAAAGTTTCCTGTGCAACTTTGTCAGAAAGGGGCCCGCTAAGAAAGCTTACCTGTCAATCACGCTAGAAGGGGTCCTTACACAAGAGGCCCTCCTGGACGGTGGAGCCGACATATCCATTATGTCACCCAAACTGTTCGAGGAGCTGAGGACAGCCGCTAACAGTGTTGACAGGGAAATACCCCTCACAGAATGCGCTATAGAATTGTGGGGACTCTCAGAGATGGGAACAACCCTGAACGCTATTGCCATGGTTCACATGCGGATTGGCAAGACGACAATTTACCATCCGGTACATGTGTCTACGGTTGACTCAATCCCATTTTTGGTCGTCCAGGATTTTATCAATCGCTTTGAGGCGATTATAAATTATGGTAATCGTGTGTTGTGGGCTACAGTGAGCAATCCACTGCCAATTGATATGTCTCCACTGGGTGATACTGACTGTGTAACAGTAGGAACCGCGTAAGGAATAAGGGAACCCCCAACCGAGAGCACAAGCCGGTAAATGAACCTCAAGAAACAGGTGAGGCAGTGGAGACCCACCAAGTGAGCCTCCTCTACGAGCTGAAACTTTCAGCACTCACTGGACACTACCTACCACAGGTAGTGAAAGGTGTGGAGATCCACGGATCCCACACCAATGATGTTGTGTTGTCCCCATAGTCAGAGAGGTCAGAAATCAGCAGAGCTTTCTATGAAACCTTGTTTCATAAGCATGAGGGTCTAATACGGATCAGAAAGTCTTCTCGCTTTCCTTTAGATCCTGACAGTGAGAAGGTAATGACCGTGAGAGTAGTCGTTTACCTAACACTGAACTGGAACATAAAAGAACTGGTCCACCCGTTCCTCGTGGTCGCAAACTTACCACATGCAACCTATATAGGCTCTGACGTTTTGGTAAGATTGGGTGTCACTGTACTGTGGTCACTGGACACAGCCAGAAAAGATTCTCCTGTGCTGACCACGGAAAACCTTAAGGCTAGACAGACCATCCCAGAGGTCTGCCAGGTTGCTAGCAGCCATGACACCATGGTACCACCTCAGGCAACTAACCAATTGGTGACAATTCACATCCTGAAAGGTCAGGTTATTAGCCGACAGCAGGCTTACTTTCAATAATAATCTTCAACCAACAGTACAAAATGACTAACTCTTTCTAATTTTCTAACTAATACAATACACAATACGTCATTTTATATATATTTTTTTTTTAACAAATTCATTTTGATCATTTTCTTAAATGTAAACATTGACTTGGCATTTTTAACTACATTCTCCAAGCCATTCCATAATCTAATTCCCTGGATTGAGGTAGAACGTCCCTTCAAACTAGTTCTGAATTGTGGTTTTACAAACATCTCTGTCCCCTTAAGATTATAACAACTTTGTCTTTTAACAAAATGCATTTGGATATTTAAAGGTAATGCATTATTTTGAGCCCTATACATAACTGATAAAATATTATAGTCTACCAAATCATGGAACTTCAATAACTTCAGTTGATAAAATAATGTACTTGATGGATGACAGTAATGTTTTCTAGTGATAATTCTTACAGCTCTTTTCTGTAATACAAAAATAGGCTTTGTGATTGTTTTACACGCATTCCCCCAAACATCAATACA
This sequence comes from Garcialebias charrua, assembly GCA_038048925.1. NCBI lineage: Eukaryota > Metazoa > Chordata > Actinopteri > Cyprinodontiformes > Rivulidae > Garcialebias > Garcialebias charrua. The sequence goes on along the minus strand of JBBPBX010082522.1, from coordinate 2,679 downwards.
ATAGATTAAGTGTGGAACAATGATTGTGTTATACAACAAATACAGAGCTTTATCATTCAATAATTAATTATCAGTTCTTTCAGTTGTCTTATTTCATCAACCAGACCGGCCTGGGAATCCATTTTTGCTGATAAGTTTGCTATTTGTTCACCCATAAAGTTGAGTGATTGTTTAAAGTCTTGCATTTCTGTTGAGTTGTTTCCCTTCGAGTCTGGTGACTTTGGTCCTTTACCTCTCGTTATACTTACAGAGTTTGTAATCTAATGGTAGCAGGTCTCTGGTTTGTTTGCTGAACCACGTGGCCCTTCCACGAGGCTCACAGGCCTAACGATGGTGGCTGTGGCCCAGCAGTGCAGCACCCAGATCAGCAGTTATTAGATCAGAACTCACGGTCTCAGCAGCCTGCAGCAATCAGATCTGTTATCCGAAGACGTTTGCTCACTAGCCCGGCTTAGACGGCGGTCCTCCGGTTCACGCACGGCGCCCGGCTTCCTCCGGTCGCCGCAGCTCCGATGTTAGCCCAGTTAGCACAGCACGTAGCTCCAGGCGCAGCTCCGACGCCAGCCCAGCTCCAGGCTGCGGTCCTCCGGCTCGCTCACGGCGCTAGGCCCAGCTCGAAGCTCCAGGCGGCGGTCCTCCGGTTCGCGCACGTGCTCTGCCTCCTACGGTCACTCGAAGCTCCAGGCGGCGGTCCTCCGGTTCGCTCATGGCGCTCGGCCCAGTTCGAAGCTCCAGGCGGCGGTCCTCCGGTTCGCTCACGGCGCTCGGCCCAGCTCGAAGCTCCAGGCGGCTGTCCTCTGGTTCGCGCACGTGCTCGGCCCAGCTCGAAGCTCCAGGCGGCGGTCCTCCGGTTCGCGCACGTGCTCGGCCCAGCTCAAAGCTTCAGGCGGCGGTCCTCCGGTTCGCTCACGGCGCTCGGCCCAGCTCGAAGCTCCAGGCGGCTGTCCTCTGGTTCGCGCACGTGCTCGGCCCAGCTCGAAGCTCCAGGCGGCGGTCCTCC
>JBBPBX010082521.1:0-15717 GCA_038048925.1 Garcialebias charrua | reverse complement strand
ACACCAACTCTAAAACTAAAACATTAAACATTTAATGAACATAATACTGTCCTGAGTTTTTGCATACTAGCACAAAAAAAAGAGTATAAAAAGTATAACTAAAATAAACTAAAGGTTTCTAGCATTGACATTTGCAAAGTGGCAAAGCAGCGTATGAGTCAATGTACACAGTATATGTATGAGGTAGTAGTTGATGTTGTTATAGAGGCAAAAAGTGGCATATGCAGTAAGGCACATTGGGCATCCCTAAATAAGACCGTTCAGAGCACACTGTATATGTACCAGCAGTGGTGTAGATATTAGAGTAGTGTAAATAAATGTAAACAGTAGTAATTACATGTAAGCAGTAGTAATAAAAGTAAACAGTATTAATAAATGTAAACAGAGAATGTAAACAGTATTATGATTATAGGCAGTGATGTAATACAGACATTAGTGCAAGTATGAGAAGTAGTGCAAACTGTATGAGCACATGACCGAGAGTTTAGTGAATAACCCGTTTGATGACACAGAGTCCAGTGTTAAAATCTTTGTGTTGTGTGGTAATGTGTGAGAAAGTTTTAGTGTTAAGGCAGTTCAAATGGGAGGGGGGGCAGAGCAGGCAGAGTGTTTAGCATCCTGACTGCCTGATGAACAGAGCTGTCTCTCAGTCTGCTGGTTCGAGCCTGGAGACTCCTCAGTCTCCTTCCTGATGGCAGCAGTCTGAAGCAGCTGTGTAGTGGGTGTGTGGGATCACCTGCCATGCAGTGGGCTTTCCGAGTGAGGCGTTTGCTGTGTAAGTCCTGCAGTGAGGGCAAGGAGGTGCCCACGATCTTCTCAGCTGCTCTCACAATGCGCTGGAGGCTCTTGCGGCAGGATGCAGTACATGCACCAAACCACACAGTGATGCAGCTGGTCAGGACACTTTCTATGGCACCTCTGTAGAAGGTGCTCATGATGGGGGTTGAAGCTCCAGCCCTTTTCAGCTTGCGGAGAAAGTAGAGACGCTGGTGAGCCTTCTTTGCCAGTGCTGCAGTGTTCCTGCTCCAGGACAGGTCCTTTGAGACGTGCACTCCCAGGAACTTGGTGCTGTCTACTCTCTCCACTGCGGTGCTGTTGATGGTCAGAGGGGCATGTTGGGCATCCTTCTTCCTGAAGTCCACAACAATCTCCTTTGTCTTCTCCACGTTGAGAGTGAGATTGTTGTGTCCGCACCACAAGGCCAGGCGGCTCACCTCGTTCCTGTAGTCCGTCTCATCGTTGTTGCTGATGAGACCCACCCACTGCCCGTCTTAAAGTCACGTTTAAAGGGGAAACCCATCTGTTTGAAACGCCGGGGGAAGCCCAGGCTTTTTACGACAGTTGTGTCGCAAAGTAAACAAACTTCTGACAAGCAGACTTGGGGGACGGCAGGGGGTGCTCAGAATGCAGCATGGATGGAGAGGACGTAAAAAGAGGGTAAAATCATCCGAGAATGAGGAAAGAGGTTACTAAATAGTAGAAAGAAAATAAAAATAAAATAAAAAGTAAAGTAATAATAATAAAAAAATGTTTATTTATTTATTTTTATTGAGTTGGGAGTTGCATTTGCACACTCTGCTTTAAATGACTGGACAACACTCAACTTCAAATGGATATACCGTTTTTTATTTTTTTTTATTTTTTATTTTTCTCTCTCACAAGGACATAAATCTATACATTTGTGAGTATGTTTGCGCCATGTTTACATGCAAACGAATAGACCCTTTATTGTTACTATTTTCTTTTATTGCTATTTCTGTTGCTTTGTTTATCACCTACTTACGGTCAGAAATTAAAAATTATATGTTAACGGTTTAATTGTTGGTTCTCCAGTTCTAATGTCTGCTGCTGGCCGTCATAATTTAATTTAAATTAGTGTACTTTAGCCTAAAAACTCACATTTATAGTGACGTGGGTCATTGTATAGGTGCCCTGTGGAGCTTAATTACCCATTATTTATTATTACTGATACTTTAGTGTGTAACTCCTGCATGTTAAGTTTATTGGGAACCTTCTAAAGTTAGTTTGGGACTGTGTGTATGGCCTATCGGAGGACCTATCAGGTATTTAGGGGACAGCAGTTGGCTTCGTCAAGAGAAGTGAAAACTCAGTCGGGGTGGGTTCTAATAAGGGTTGGGTTCAGTGCTGCATTTTCCTTTCACATTTGTGATTTGTGTTGTTTTTTTAATTTGATTTTTTTCTCAAGTTTGTATACCGTGGATAAGTGGACATGCGCTGCCGGGTGGGGCTGTCGGGCCGGAACACGTATAAAATTAGATTGTTATGGCTGACATATGTAACAGTAATATGAGAGGGGGGGCCTCAATGGTTCGTTTTACCAGCTGGAATGTGAAGGGCATGAGAGGACCAGTGAAACGGGCAAAAAATTTTGCTCACCTTAAAAAACTAAAAACTGAAATTGCATTTTTACAGGAAACTCATTTGATTTCTACAGATCATATAAAACTTAAGAAGCCATGGGTGGGACAAGTTTACCATTCACAATTTAACACAAAAGCCAGAGGGACAGCAATATTGATACACAAAAATATACAGTTTACTTTAAGCGAGTCCATATCAGACCCACAGGGTAGATATGTTATAGTATCTGGTTCTCTATATGACACTCAGGTTACACTTGCTTGCATATATGCTCCTAATTGGGACGACCCCGCCTTTGTGTCCGGATTAATATCTGCTCTACCTAACATGAACTCTCACCGCCTGATTTTGGGTGGTGATATGAACTGTGTAATGGATCCAACCCTAGACCGATCAAGCTCAAGATCGACATCCCCATCAAAGATGGCCCAGGCCTTAGGAGTATTCATGAAGGAGACGGGCTGCATTGACCCTTGGCGCTTTTTGTTTCCAGATAGTAGGGAGTTTTCTTTCTTTTCACATGTCCATCAGTCATATTCAAGGATTGATTATTTTTTTATTGATAAATCTCTGTTACCCTTTGTCAAGAAAAGTGAATATTCTGCTATCGTAGAGTCTGATCACTCTCCAGTTATATTGGATTTAGCCTTATCACTTAATCAAGCTCACCGCCCCATGTGGAGACTTGACTCAACTTTGTTAGCAGATGATACATTTTTTGAATTGATGTCTACTGTGATAGATAATTTTTTGCTCGAAAACAAATCAGACTCGGTGTCTCCCTCTATCCTGTGGGAAACATTAAAAGTGGTAATCAGAGGTGAAATAATATCTTACACTGCTACACGCAACAAAATTAGAAAAGCAAGGCAGAACCAACTTATTAGTTCTATACTAGAACTGGACCGTAGGCACTCTATATCACCCTCCCCCGAGCTATATAAAGAGAGACTATGTCTACAAATGCAATATAACCTTATCTCAACGCAGGATGTTGAACAATCCCTGCTCAGATCCCGAGGCTTCATATACGAACACGGTGAGAGGGCGGGCCGCCTTTTGGCCCACCAACTCAAAAGTCGGTCAGCGACACAGCTCATACCACAGATTCAAAAGTCCGCTACAGAGCAAACTGTTGATCCAGCTGAAATAAACCAAGTCTTTGAAAAATTTTATTCTGATTTATACTCCTCACAATTTCCAGAGGATAATTCAGACATGAAAGATTTTCTAGACGACTTGAATATCCCTGCTATAGATCTAGATAAGAAGAGGGATGTGGATAGGCCCCTCACTCTTACTGAAGTTATCAACTCTATTTCAGCATTGCAGAGTGGCAAGACCCCTGGACCAGACGGCTTTCCAATCGAATTCTATAAAAAAAATTCATCCAAATTAGCACCTCTTTTACTTGAAATGTTTAACAACTCATTGGAGAATGGAAACTTGCCACAGACCCTTACAGAAGCTAATATTACACTTTTATTAAAACATGGTAAAAATCCGATGGACTACGCTTCCTATAGGCCTATATCACTCCTTAATGGAGACGTTAAAATTTTAGCTAAACTTTTGGCCTTGAGACTGGACGCGGTCATGACAGATATAATCTCCTCGGATCAAACCGGGTTCATGAGAGGTCGTCACTCTTTTTCTAATATACGTAGGCTTATTGGTGTTATTCATGCCCCTTCACCGGGAGAGACCCCTGAGGTTGTGGTTTCTCTCGACGCGGAGAAGGCATTCGATCGAGTCGAGTGGCCTTACTTATTTACAGTATTAGCTAGGTTTGGGTTTGGGCACAAATTTATATCATGGGTACAGCTGTTATACACATCACCCAAAGCAAGCATAATCACTAATAGAACAAGGTCTAGGCCCTTCTCTCTATCTAGAGGCACCCGGCAAGGTTGCCCTCTTAGCCCGCTTCTCTTCGTTCTAGCTATTGAACCACTTTCAATTATGCTTAAGACCTCACTGGACTTTAAGGGTATTTATAGAAAACAGCTGGAACATCGGCTGTCCCTATATGCAGATGACTTATTGCTCTACATCTCTGACCCGGTATCATCTATCTCCAGCATCGTGAGTTTACTAAACCGTTTTGGTAAATTTTCAGGATATAAGTTGAATTTCTTAAAGAGTGAATGTTTCCCAATCAATAACTCTGCACTCCAAATTACAGAAACTGATTTGCCCTTCCCTCTCTCTAGAACAGGTTTCAAATACTTGGGAATCAACGTGACACGTTCTTTTCCTGATCTGTTTGAAAAAAATTCACCCCTCTGCTCAATAATCTTAAACGCGATCTCCAGAAGTGGAGTGTCTTAAATTTATCGCTAGCTGGCAAAGTTGCATGTATTAAAATGAATATCTTGCCTAGATTTATGTATTTATTTCAAAGTATTCCGATCTTTCTCCCCAAATCATTTTTTAAACTTATTGATAAACAGCTGTCCTCGTTCATCTGGAATAACAAACACCCCAGAATTAGTGGGCGTTTCCTTCAGAGACAAAAGGAAGACGGGGGTTTGGCTCTACCTAACCTATTGTATTATTACTGGGCAGCAAACCTACAAAAAGTAGTCTGTTTGTTACAACAACCGGATGTTGGCTGGTGTCAATTAGAACTGAATACATGTAAGCCATCATCATTCCCTGCATTAGTTGCCTCAAAGCTTCCTCTCTCTCCTAAACAATATTCTACATGCCCAGTTGTAATCTCTACACTAAAAATATGGTCGCAATTTAGACAACACTTCAATATGACAAACTTCTCTATCTATAGTCCCATATGCGATAACCATGTTTTCTTGCCATCCAAATTAGATCCTGTCTTTGCTCAATGGCAGAGAGCAGGCTTAAGTAACTTTAGTGACCTTTACATAGATGGTATTTTCGCTACCTTTGATGCTATCGCCTCTAAATTTAGTCTACATCGTTCCTCCCTATTCCGTTATCTCCAGATTAGAGACTTTGTTCGCAACATCAGTCCTTGCTTTCCTAATTTACCCCCAAAGGGAGGAATGGACATCATCTTGCAAACTCCTACACAATGTAAAGGCCTCATTTCCAAAATCTACAATAGCATCTCATCACTCAATGTAGTGAAACTTAACAAGATTAGAGCAGAATGGTCAGAAGAGCTTGGTATACACGTCTCGGATGAGACCTGGAAGCACGCATTACGTAGAGTAAATGGGTCAACATCATGCGCTCGACTCGGACTAATTCAGTTCAAGGTCCTCCACAGGATTCATTACAGCAGAGCCAGACTCTCAAAGATTTACCCTACAGTCAGTGAAAACTGTGTTCGTTGCCATACAGTCAAGGCGAATCTAACTCACATGTTCTGGTCCTGTGATAAGCTGCACAACTTCTGGTCTATAATTTTTCAGACCTTATCTGAAGCTTTTGATACAAGTATCCAACCCAGTGCTGAACTGGCAATATTTGGAGTCCCAGGGGAGGATATACCATTAACCCACGATTTTAAAAATGTACTGGCTTTTTCTACTCTCCTAGCCCGAAGAAGAATACTATTAGTGTGGAAATCAGCACATCCACCCAAAGCTTCTCTCTGGTTGCAAGATCTGACTCTTTTCCTTAAACTAGAGAAGATCAAATTTAGTGTTAGAGGTTCAACCCAAAAATTCTATAAAACTTGGGCCCCTCTATTATCTTACTTTGAGAGACTGGATGCCCTCCCTCGATCCTGAGGGTCACACGAGAGCTGGTTCTGCTGTGTATGTGCCTGTGCCCCGGCCCGGCAGCCTCATTGGTTCTGGATGGTTTCTGGTCACTGACAGTGCTTATCAACCTGTGCAGTTTTTTTTGTTTTGTTTGTTTGTTTTTCGTCCATGTCCTGACTTGGTTTCTATACCCACGGTTGTATGGACACCTTTCTGTATGTTGTCCACGCTTTTGAATTAACGGTATGTTATTATTTTATTTTATTTTTTATTAGTTGTTTGTCTATAATTTATTTATATTACTATTATTACTGTTTGTAGCAGCAGGATGGGGATAGATAAGGAAGGGTAGGGGGAACAGGAAGAAAAAGAAAATATGTCATGCCTGTTTTGTTTCTGTTTTCACGTACTGTTGTTAATGGATGCTTAAATAAAATTATTTAAAAAAAAAAAAAGTGTGTTGCTGTTGTGAAAAAAACTATTTTTCACCATTTGTGATTTATTTTTTCAGCTGTTGAAACCTTTTTGATGTTTTCTCATTCCATTTGTGTGTACGGTAGTGAGAGACATGCAGCAGATGTATGAACTGTGGCTGCAGCTCACCAATCAGAACAGACGAACAGAAAACTTGGCTGCGATGCCGACACCAGACGCCAAGCAAGTCACAATAACAGCAGATTACACAGACGGCTTGGTAAGTGGTGTTCGGGCTGTTTTCTCTGCGGCTGAGTGTGAATGTTTATGAAGCATTCACACCATGTGATCCATTTCTCTTCCATATGTTTTTCAGCATCTTTCTCTTCCCACAGCTTTCACCTACTTCTGCAAATCATAAATCAAAACGTTCAGCTCTTTCAGGACAATCCTGCTATGACTTTTGGTATTGGTGCAGCTTTAGCTTTTTGAAATATTTAGCCTTTTCTGCCATTTTTTTCCCCTCTAGGAAATGAATTGAGCTCATTTTCCATCCTTCAGATCTTTAGATGTGTTTACAACCTTTTACTGCTCCTTTCACATTTTGTTCTGCTTCAGCTTCTTTCAGCTTCCTGCTGCAAATTTAAACTTATTTTCAGCTACTTCCAGCGGTTTTTTCAGCTGTTTTATGCTCCTTTCAGATTCTTGCAGCTAACTACAACATTTTTGTGCTTTTTCTAACTTCTTTCTGCTAATTTCAGCTTATTTTTGCAAGTTGAAGCCTTTTTCTTTACCATTTCAGCTACTACAGTATTTAGCTTTTTTATGCTAGTTTAAGCTTTTTCAGCTAGTTCTACATTTTATGCACTCGTTTCAACTTTTGTCAGCTTAATTCAGCAGAAATGTGCTCTCTTCACTTCCTTGTAATTTAAAAGTAATTTCTATTCAGCTGTTTTTTTTCTCAATTTCAGCTTTTTCCAGATAATTTAAACCTTTTTTGTGCTAGTTTCTGCTTCTTTCAGCAAACTTGTTAGTTCTACTTTCTTCTGGTAATTTAAGCTTGTTCTAACTTTTCAGCTACCATTTTAGCATTTTTAATAATAATAATAATAATAATACTTTATTTATAAAGCCCTTTAAAACAACTACAGCTGCAAAAAAGGGCTGTACACATAAAATCAAGAACATTTACCGTATTTCCGGCCAATAAGTCACAGTTTTTTTTACTAATTTTCATGTCCTGCGACTTATGGGGCGAAGCAACATACTGTATTTATGGATTTTTTCCCCTAGTTTTAGACCAATTTTTGGCTGAGATATGACCGTTTCCATTCATTCTGACGATAAAAATGGAGCAGTACCACGAAAAAAATGGAGCAGTACCACTTTTGGCCGCTAGGGGCAGCAGTACCACTTTCGGCCTCTAGGGTCCACCGACCGTTCCCAGCTCATATGTCCGAAAAAAGCCTCATCTGCTCGGACTCACTCTGTCGCAGCCCGGCCTCCTGAACTCTGGAGGTAGGTCTGAACTAGTGTTTGTTAGCAAAATTGCTCATAAACCACACAACAGATTTTGATGAAACTTACAGAAAGTAATCACTGGATGGATATTTACAACCCATTAGCTTTAGGAGATGTTTGAGCTAAAATTTGATTTATTTATAATTTATTTTCGCAGCGCGAGAGACCGTTTGGAAGATGTCAAAGCGAAACAATTTAAATCCAGCAGATTTGACCATTACGTGAATTTATTAAGGAACGGTTAAGCTAAGACACATCTTTGCTATAATTTTGAGCAAACAAATAATTGTTTTTACCGTGTTAATCATGTAAAGTCCTTCCGTGCTCGCTCCTGTGGAGCCATATGCAGCAGGGCAATACGTCACTGGCCCACATTTCGGGTTGTCGGCGGTGACGCGTAACATATGCGACGCGTCAGCGGTGACGCATAATAGATGCGACGTATACAGAGGTGCGACACGTTTATGGATTTTTCCGCTTTATTGGACAAAGTTGGACTAATGCGACATATGTGTGACTTTTCAGCCGGAAAATACGGTAAACGCATGAAAAATAAAACAGTTGTTAAAACATTAAGATCAATAAAAACAGTGCAGAACAAATTCATCCATCCATCCATACATTCTCTTCCGCTTATCCGGGGTCGGGTCGCGGGGGTAGCAGCCCAAGTAGGGAGGCCCAGACTTCCCTCTCCCCAGCCACTTGGAGCAGCTCCTCTGGGGGAATCCCAAGGCGTTCCCAGGCCAGCCGAGAAACATAGTCCCTCCAGCGTGTCCTGGGTCTTCCTCTGGGTCTCCTCCCGGTGGGACATGCCCGGAACACCTCACCAGGGAGGCGTCCAGGAGGCATCCTAACCAGATGCCCGAGCCACCTCAACTGGCTCCTCTCGATGTGGAGAAGCAGCGGCTCTACTCCGAGTCCCTCCCGGATGACTGAGCTTCTCACCCTATCTCTAAGGGAGAGTCCAGACACCCTGCGGAGAAAACTCATTTCAGCCGCTTGTATCCGAGATCTCGTTCTTTCGGTCACAACCCAAAGCTCATGACCATAGATGAGGGTGGGAACGTAGATCGATCGGTAAATTGAGAGCTTTGCCTTTTGACTCAGCTCTCTCTTCACCACGACAGACCGGTACAGCGCCCGCTTCACTGCGGATGCTGCACCTATCCGCCTATCGATCTCACGCTCCAGTTTTCCCTCATTCGTGAACAAGACCCCGAGATACTTAAACTCCTCCACTTGGGGCAGGACCTCCTCCCCGACCCGGAGAGGGCATTCTACCCTTTTCCGGCTCAAGACCATGGCCTCGGATTTGGAGGAACTGATCCTCATCCCGGCCGCATCACACTCGGCTGCAAACCGCTCCAGTGAAAGCTGTAGATCACGATCTGATGAAGCCAATAGGACCACATCATCTGCAAAAAACAGAGAAGTGATTCTAAGGCCACCAAAATGGATCCTCTCAACACCTTGGCTGCGCCTAGAAATTCTGTCCATAAAAGTTATGAACAGAATCGGTGACAAAGGGCAACCTTGGCGGAGTCCAACTCTCACCGGAAACGAGCCTGACTTACTGCCGGCAATGCGGACCAAGCTCTGACACCGGTCGTACAGGGACCTAACAGCCCTTATCAAAGGGCCTGGTACCCCATACTCCCGGAGTACCCCCCACAGAACCCCCCGAGGGACGCGGTCAAATGCCTTCTCCAAGTCCACAAAGCACATGTAAACTGGTTGGGCAAACTCCCACGCACCCTCCAGGACCCTGCTGAGGGTGTAGAGCTGGTCCAGTGTTCCACGACCAGCACGAAAACCACACTGCTCCTCCTGAATCCGAGGTTCGACTATCCGACGGACCCTCCTCTCCAGAACCCCTGAATAGACCTTACCAGGGAGGCTTAAGAGTGTGATCCCCCTATAGTTGGAACACACCCTACGGTCCCCCTTTTTGAATAGGGGAACCACCACCCCAGTCTGCCAATCCAAGGGAACTGCCCCCGATGTCCACGCGATATTGCAGAGTCGCGTAAGCCAACACAACCCCACAACATCCAGAGCCCTAAGGAACTCCGGGCGAATCTCATCCACCCCTGGGGCCCTGCCACCAAGGAGCTTTTTAACCACCTCGGTGACCTCAGCACCAGAGATTGGAGAGCCCGACCCAAAGTCCCCAGAACAAATTCAGTCTGTGCTAAAAGCCAGTGAGTAAAAATGTGTTTTTAGAAGTTTTAAAACTGGACAGTGAAGGAGCTTGTCTGATGAGAGGGAGATCGTTCCACAGTTTTGGAGCAGCAACAGAAAAAGCTCTGTCCCCTCTGAGCCTCCGTTTGGATCTCGGCACCTCCAGAAGCAGCTGATCAGCTGATCTGAGGCACCGAGCAGGAGAGTATGGGTGAAGCAGCTCAGAGAGGTAGGATGGAGCAAGACCATTTAAACTTTTAAAAACAAATAAAAGAATCTTAAAATGAACTCTAAAATGAACAGGCAGCCAGTGGAGTGAAGCCAGAGTGGGGGTGATGTGCTCCCTCTTATGAACTCCAGTTAGAAGGCAGCAGCAGCGTTCTGGACCAACTGGAGACGTCTGAGGGAGGACTGGCTGACTCCAAGGTAAAGAGCGTTACAGTAATCCAGCCGAGAGGTGATGAAGGCATGGATTACTGTTTCCAGCTGCTGCTGTGTAAGGATGGACTTTACCTTAGCCAGCTGTCTGAGGTGATAAAAACTGGTCTTGACCACCGCTCCAATCTGGGAATCTAATTTAAAATCACTGTCCATTTTAAAACCCAAGTTAGAAACTGTTTTCTTTACATGTGGTGCCAGAGGGCCCAGATCAACAGGGCAAGGTTCACAAGAGCCACTAGGACCAAACACCATTACTTCTGTTTTCCATCCATCCATCCATCCATCCATTTTCGTCCGCTCATCCGGGTCGGGTCGCGGGGGTAGCAGCCTAAGTAGGGAGGCCCAGACTTCCCTCTCCCCAGCCACATGGAGCAGCTCCTCTGGGGGAATCCCAAGGCGTTCCCAGGCCAGCCGAGAAACATAGTCCCTCCAGCGTGTCCTGGGTCTTCCTCTGGGTCTCCTCCCGGTGGGACATGCCCGGAACACCTCACCAGGAGGCATCCTAACCAGATGCCCGAGCCACCTCAACTGGCTCCTCTCGATGTGGAGAAGCAGCGGCTCTACTCCGAGTCCCTCCCGGATGACTGAGCTTCTCACCCTATCTCTAAGGGAGAGTCCAGACACCCTGCGGAGAAAACTCATTTCAGCCGCTTGTATCCGAGATCTCGTTCTTTCGGTCACAACCCAAAGCTCATGACCATAGATGAGGGTGGGAACGTAGATCGATCGGTAAATTGAGAGCTTTGCCTTTCGACTCAGCTCTCTCTTCACCACGACAGACCGGTACAGCGCCCGCTTCACTGCGGATGCTGCACCTATCCGCCTATCGATCTCACGCTCCAGTTTTCCCTCATTCGTGAACAAGACCCCGAGATACTTAAACTCCTCCACTTGGGGCAGGACCTCCTCCCCGACCCGGAGAGGGCATGCTACCCTTTTCCGGCTCAAGACCATGGCCTCGGATTTGGAGGAACTGATCCTCATCCCGGCCGCATCACACTCGGCTGCAAACCGCTCCAGCGAAAGCTGTAGATCACGATCTGATGAAGCCAATAGGACCACATCATCTGCAAAAAACAGAGAAGCGATTCTAAGGCCACCAAAACGGATCCTCTCAACACCTTGGCTGCGCCTAGAAATTCTGTCCATAAAAGTTATGAACAGAATCGGTGACAAAGGGCAACCTTGGCGGAGTCCAACTCTCACTGGAAACGAGCCTGACTTACTGCCGGCAATGCGGACCAAGCTCTGACACCGGTCGTACAGGGACCTAACAGCCCATATCAATGGGCCTGGTACCCCATACTCCCGGAGTACCCCCCACAGAACCCCCCGAGGGACGCGGTCGAATGCCTTTTCCAAGTCCACAAAGCACATGTAAACTGGTTGGGCAAACTCCCACGCGCCCTCCAGGACCCTGTTGAGGGTGTAGAGCTGGTCCAGTGTTCCACGACCAGCACGAAAACCACACTGCTCCACACTTCTGTTTTCCTTTCATTAAAATTTAAGAAGTTTAAAGACATCCAAGCTTTGATGTCTTCAAGACACAACAGAAGTGGCCTGATTGAGGAGGCATCTTTCTTTTTTAGTGGCATATAGATCTGACATTAGCGTAACAATGAAAAAAGATCCCATGCTTTCTGAGGATTGATCCCAATGGAAGCAGGTAAAGGGAAAAAAGCAAGGGACCTAAAGTGGAGCCCTGTGGAACCCCAAAGCACAGAGGAGCAGTGGAGGATTCAGAACCAGCTATGTTCACAGACATGGTTCTGTTTGCCAGATAGGACCTAAACCAGCTCAGTGCAGTACCACAGATACCCACTTGGTGTTGTAAACGTGATATTAAAACATTATGGTCCACATGGTCCACAGTATCAAAGGCAGTGGTTAGGTCGAGCAGGACAAGAACCACATGTTCACCAGAATCATTGGCCATAAGAATGTCATTAAAAACTCTGACTAGAGCTGATTCTGTGCTGTGGCGAGTTTTGAAGCCAGACTGAAAAACCTCCATTATGTTGTGCTCATCCAGAAAACATTTCACCTGTGAATACACAATTTTTTCTAAAATTTTTGAAATAAAAGGCAGCTTGGAGATGGGCCTAAAATTAGCCAAGACAGATTGGTCTAGGCTGGGCTTTTTAAGCAGGGGCTGCACCACCGCATGTTTAAAACTTATTGGCACAACACCTGAGGACAGACTGCTATTGATAACAGCAAGGATCACTTGCCTGATGCTGGAAAAAACCTCTTTTAACAGACGAGGGTGGACAAGGTCACGAGGGGAACCTGATTCATTCAACCTTAATTTATACAGGCTATCCTCGTTGAGCCACGGGGACTCATTTACAAGAGGGATCTGTCTCACTCACACCCAGGGTCAATTTAGAGTTACCAATCAGTCTAACATGCATGTTTTTGGACTGTGGGAGGAAACCGGAGCACCCGGAGAAAACCCACGCATGCACGGAGAGAACATGCAAACTCCACCCAGAAAGGCCCCCGGACCGGGATTTGAACCAGGGACCTGCTCGCTGAGAGGCAACAGCTCTACCAGTTGCGCCACCGTGCTGCCCAAGGTAAAGATGGCTTAATATGGCCAACCACATCCTCTAAAAGGGTCAGAGTCACTGGTTCAAATCTATCAAACACAGCCAGGCAGGGGACCAAGCAGGAGGGGTCAAAAGCAGGGGCTGAAATAAGGGCCCTTGTGGTAACAACCTTATTTATAAAAAACTGCAGGAAGTCATTACAGAGTTCAGTTGAGGCTTCATGGCAGACAGGTTGTGGGGCCTTCAGGACAGAGTCAATAGTTTCAAAAAGGACACGCAGGTTGTTGTGATTGGACGTGATAATGTCTGACAAGTATTGTTTTTTGGCCTCTTTAACAATGTTCTGGTACTGACGTTGACAGTCCTTTAAAATGTGAAATGAAACCTCCAGTTTATCCTTTTTCCATCTCCGTTCAGCTCTGCGGCACTCCTGTCTGGCTGCAAGAGTTTTTTCATTGAACCAGGGTTCAGATCTGGCTTTAGGTTGCACCAGTTTAAATGGTGCCACAGAGTCCAGAATGGACCTTACCAAGCTCCGCCCAGAAACGCCCCCTAAGCTCCAAGATGGCTGCCCGTCTCCCAAGCGCAGCTTTGGTGTCAATGGAAAACATGGCGTCGACTGACTGCAGGGTATTTTTGAGTCGAATAGTGTATCATTTCTGCCAGATTCCAACAAAATATCAGCCATGACAATGGACAGGGGAACCAACAAGTTCATGTTATTTTTTTTTGTGGACGTTATCAAGTTGTTTGATCCACGCGATGCCTCCAAACAGCGTGCGCGTCACCGCTAATGCTATGGGGAAAACATCAGCTCCTCACACGCTCAGGCTCAGCATTATTACAGCTGTGGACAGGATCACTGATGCCTATTGTCCTGCAAGGCTGGGTAAGTCAGGCATTCATGGTTTTGAGGGTTACTTTTGAAATCAGCGATTTCTATTGTTGGCAAAAGTTTGTGTGCCTTGGTCGCAAAGCTAATGCTAACTGTAATCTCCATTCATTCCTTAAGTGGTTGGTTAGCCGTTGCTGCTTTAGCTGCTAAACACGCCGACAGCGACTTTTGTGAGGGCAAACGAGCTCAGCCGTCTGGTGTGTTAGTTAAAATCCAGCCTTCGTGTCACGATTTTGTGCAGTTTTAGGTGAAATCGACAGTAGAGCTCGTTGCGTTAGCTAGCTCATGTGGGGTTAGCGGAGCTGTTTCTTCCCAACTTCCAGGACGTTCAGTGAACTGTGGCTTTCTCTCATCGTGACCGCGTGTTGTTAACTAGCAGGTTTCAAAAGCAGGTCAACCCTTCTCTGCTGGTGAAAGAAATAATTGTTCAGTTTTGTGGTCGTGCACAAGCTTTGATCCGAGCAAGGCATTCAGTTTCACAAACGGTGAATTTTACTTCCACAAATACGGTCAGGGTACCTGACATCTCCTGTACAGATACCCCACTGACGGTGGAGGACAATTTTTCCAGCCCTGACGCAGAAAAAATCTGCACGTATGCTAGCTAGCAATGTAAGTAGCATGTGGTGCCGGTCTCACAAACGCTACCGTAGCGTTTGTTTTGTGAGACCGGCACGCACGTGGAAGCTGCGCTGTGACGTGTTATGGGTATTAGCCAATGAAACGCGGCCCTGTGGGCGGAGCTTGGTAAGGTCCATGGTTTGACAGGAGGAGTCAAACCAGGAGGAGCTCAGCTGTTCGGTGTCAGCAGCAGAGTCAGAGGGAGCACAGAGCTGTTCAAAGGCAGCAGAGAACTGACCAGCGGTGGAAGGTTTAAAAACTCTACGTCGCTGGGCAGGAACGTAGTTTTTAACTGGAGCACAGGACAAACCAACATCAAATAAAACAGGCCTATGGTCAGAAATAACATTATCATAAAGTTCCAGGTCGGTCACAGACAAGCCGTGAGAGAGAACCAGGTCCAACGTGTGTCCATGTTCATGCGTGGGACCAGCCACCCACTGAACCAGGTTAAAAGAGTCAGTGAGGCTCAGAAAGTCCTTCACCAGTGGTTTCTCTGGACAGCATACATGTATGTTAAAATCCCCAACAATAAGGACTGCATCGTGGTTTATCATTATTCCAGTCAGGAAATCAGAAAAGTCATTCAAAAAATCCTTATTATATTTGGGGGCTCTGTAGATGACAGCGCACAGCACGGGGTGTGAGCGACCCACCTCAAATAAAGTCACCTCAAAGCTGGAGAAAGAAGGTGGTGCAGTGCACTGCTTGCATTTAAAACTGTTTTTATAAACCACTGCTGTTCCTCCTCCACGGCCTGACATCCGAGGGGAGCTCAGATAAGAGCAGCCGTCTGGTAAAAGTTCAACAAAAACACTGGAGTCATCAGCCTCGACCCAGGTCTCTGTGATGCAGAATAAATCCAAATGATGAGAAGTGAAAAATTCCCGCAGGATGAAAGTTTTGTTTGTTACAGACCTGGCGTTAACCAGGCCAATCCTGGCAGAAACCGCAACCTGTAAACTGACGGGCGCTAGGACCCGGGGCTAATCTGACAGGCGCTAGGACCCGGGGCAGC
>JBBPBX010082519.1:0-15718 GCA_038048925.1 Garcialebias charrua | reverse complement strand
CAATCCCTATAGCTAATAAGAGATAACTGTGTCAATCATAATTACATGTAGAGGAGGTATAGCATCAAACCACATGTCCCAGTGATATAATTAGCTCATTTTAAGGTGTGTCAACTTGTGCAAAAAGTAAACTTTACATGCCATAGGGGAGGAAAGAAATTACTCAGCGGCATCTATGACGACCAGGCAGGAAACTAACTGAAATCTATCAGGTACAAAAACATACAGAAAAACACGGTCTTTAGATAAACCATTTGCTCTTCAGCCAAATTGACTTAGCAGTTTGAACAACTGAACAGTAATAAAGAAAACAGGCACTTGTGGCTTTGATGAACAGTTTTAGAGAACTTCGCAGGACACCTGAACAGCTGGAACCTTAAACTGAGTCCATTCTACTTGGAACTACCCATGTACCGTACCAGTCCGGTGCTCTGCGCCGACGCCTAGATCGTCGAACTGGTGGGCCCAAAGGAGGTGAATATCCCACCGCACCCCCACCATCCTCATGATTGACATGGGAAGGGGAGGATGGAACAAACACACCCCATGGGAAGGGGAGGATGGAACAAACACACCCGGATGGGAATCCGCTGCAGTTGAAGTAGGCAGCAGGGAACAACCAACGCCCCTGCTGGTTTCATCAGAGAACAAACCCTGCAGGTCCAGGTCACAGTCCGCCGAGTCCTCCTCCAAGGTTGGTGGTGGAACCTCGGTAGGTTCCCAGTGTTGACTCTGATCCAGGACCCATGTGTTGTCCAGGGGCTCCCGGCTGCGGTAGTGCTTTAGCTGGTCATGGTGGACGACTTTCACCTTGGACCTTGGGTTCTTTTGTATCCGATAAACTAGGTCATCCAGTTGGCCTAGGATGAAGAATGGTCCTTCATATGAGGGAAGGAACTTTTTGACTTTGTTCTTGACATGACGTGTCCCTTTAATGAGATACCACACAGGGTCTCCGACTTTATACTGTGTGTGGCAGCAGTTCTTGTCATACTGTCTCTTTGCACGTGTGACCGAGTCCCCCAGTGCTTCTCTAGCGATTTGGTGAGCCAGCTCCAACCGTTCCCTCATCTGTTGCACATACTCTGGAGCAGTGGGTTGGTTTTCTGGATCAGGAGGCAAACCTGCGACAAGGTCCACTGGTTCACTTACTTCTCGGCCCCACATCATAAAGTTTGGAGAGAAACCGGTAGCACTATGCTTGGTTGCCCTGTATGCCATAACAGCATAAGGAATCATCAGGTCCCAATCCCAATGACAGTGTTCTGCTGTAGTAGCCAGGATCTTTTGGAGGGTGGCGTTGAAACGCTCGACCTGACCGTCCGACTGCGGCCTGAATGGTGTTGTGTGAGTCTTGTCTATCCCAAACAAACTACACATCCCTTGGAACACCTCAGACTCGAAATTGCGTCCCTGGTCACTGTGTAGCGCTTGAGGGATTCCATAGCGGCACACCCACTCACTAGCAACTATACCAGCAACAGTTACAGCTCGCTCATTTGGAATAGGAAATGCTTCAGTCCACTTTGTGAAATAGTCTTGTATCACAAGCACATAGCGGTTTCCACGTTCAGTCTCGTTCAGTGGCCCCATAATATCCAGTGCAATACGCTCCATAGGAGCTCCTACCTGGACTGTTCCCATAGGAGCTTGTGGTGTCTTCTGCGGTCGAGCCCTGGATGCACAGCTGATACAGGTTTTACACCAGAGGGCAACATCCTCCCTCATGTGGTACCAGTAGTATCGGGTCCTTAATCTGTTCAGGGTCCGCTCTACACCAAAATGTCCACCCACTGGCCCTTCGTGCATCTGCCTCAACACGTCAAGTTGTAGTTTACGTGGCAGTACAATTTGTGGGTAGAATTGGGTGTCATCGAGGCAATAGAATCGACGGACTAGAACTCCATCTCTGAAGTAGAGTCGTTTCCATTGAGTCCAGTATGTCTTAGTGGCTGGGCTGCATGGTGAGACAACAGGCCATGGGGGGCGTTTATCACTGGCCTTCATCCAGCTGCGTATGGGTGCAATGTCCACATCAGCATCCTGGGCCTGGCTCAGCTCCCCCATGGTCCAACCATGAAACAAGGAAGCTGTGTCAAGAGTCTTAGCCACGTATATTTTTTCAGTCAATTTCACAGTGCATCCATCAGTATGAGCATTCTGATGCAATTTGTCTGTATCAGTGGAAGTGTTTTGGTCTAAAGTCTCTAAATCTGATGTGAGGGTGTTTTGACTTACCCCCACTGGACAAACTGTTGTGGTGGGTGGTCGGTCCTCTACCCCCACTGTACAAACTGCTGTGGTGGGTGGTCTGTCCTCTACCCCCACTGGACAAACTGCGGCAGTGGGTGGTCGGTCCTCTACCCCCACTGAACTCAGCAACAGGGAGCTGGTGTCAGAGTTCAAATCACACTGGACAGCTTGATGGTTGATAGTTTTGGGTGATGTAGAAAAATTTGGCACTTTACATGGGCAGGACTGGCGGCAGGGTCTCCTGGAGAGGCTGTCAGCATTGGTGTGCTGTCGACCCGGGCGGTGGATAATCTCAAACTCATATTCAGCCAGCTTCTCAAGCCATCGAGCTAACTGTCCTTCTGGCTCTCTCATTTTGGTCAGCCAGCGCAGACTGCTGTGGTCCGTACGCACCTTGAACGGCCGGCCGAGGAGATACTGGCGAAAATGGGATGTGAAATCCACTATGGCCAGAAGTTCACGTCTTGTTGTGCAGTAGTTTTGTTCAGGCTTTGCCAACTTGCGACTGCCATAAGCCAACACTCGTTCCACACCCTCCTGCATCTGCGACAGTACAGCACCAATGCCGGTGTCACTCGCATCAGTGTCGAGTATCATTTCACCGCAGTCCAGCTGCAGCCCTTTTTGTGGTCTCATGAGCATGGGCTATTTCATATGCACGGGCGAGCGTGGCTGGTCGTTGCTCTAATAGTTTCTGAACTATTTCAGCATCACCCAAACCGTTTGTGAAAACTTCAACAGCAATAGAGTCCTGTTCAGCTTCTGCTCTGCCACCATAAGCCACAGCCACTTTCCCGTAAATATCGTCTCTGAAAACGTGCAGGTCCTCTCCATGTTTCCGTACACGCTGCCTCAGCTCTACTGCAACCGCAGCGGCATGATCAGAAGATGGGCCGTATGCAGTTTCCAGTTCGTCCACCAGGCGGCGGTAGTCCCATCTGTAAGAGCGAGGGTTTCTGTGGACAATGGCCCCCGCTGCGCCAACCAGGCAGAATTTCAGCTGCACTGTCATCGTCTTTTCGGACCAATAGTTCGCTTCGGCGCAGCTCTCAAACCTGTGCAGAAATTCTGTCCATGGTGTGGTACCGTCGTATTGGCCCGGACGTAAGGTGGGGACCCTCTCTCTAGGATCTCCATCCTCCTCACTGTCGGATAAAGGCTGCTGCACCATGAAACGAGTTTTATTTGGTTTTAATCGGGGCTGGGGCCGTGCAGGGGTTTGCTTGTAGCTTATCGTTCCATCCAGGTTATGAGAAGGGGTACAATGCACAGCTGGAAATGTCACTGGGTTGACAGGGGCCGGCGTGCTGTGCACAAAACTTTGCATATGAGCAGAAGTAAATGGGTTGGAGTCCATATAATTATCTTTCATTTGAAACGTGGGGGTTGAGTAGAAATGCATTCTGTCATCTGCAGCCCCTCCATGAGCGTTATAACCTTGACATTTGGCATCAATGAATGGATTTGTAGGAGTAAACTGTGGCTGAGCGGGGCCTTGGTGCGGTGCAAACATGTCCCCTCCTTTAGCGTACGAGCTAAAACAGCGTTCATCACACAGAAAAGGGTTGTAATGTTCACATTTCACATCTTTGGCAGCTTTTCTGCACACTGCGCTCTCAGAAGAAATATCCAATGTCATAAACGGGTTGGAATAATCTGTTTCAAACCCATAGTCTTTAAAGGAGCGGGCGGCGGCGTCCATCTTGTGGTTGTTAAATAGCAGGCTAATATAGCAGGCTAATGCAGTCTCTCGGCTTTATTGCTAGCCGTTATTATCTCTCTCATTCAAAGCTCACCACTTGTCCAGCAAGGCGAAGAGGTCCCTTCGTGGTCGCCAGTGTTAACCTTTCCTGCTCAGTCTTTCATCCGTGGTCAAAAGACACAGGGGAGATCTTCCTCCAGGGCTGAAGTCTCTGCTTCAGGGTTAACTCCCTCACTTGCCTTGCACATAAACCACACGGTGGCTGCAGGTTAATCCTCTTGTTTTTAATAATAATTCTAGCCAACAGGTGCACAAACAGACTTTCTTACAGCCGCGTTTTTACTTTGCCGTTTACTTTTCTCCACACACACACACCGTCACGTCTTGCTCCTCTCAACACGTGCAGAACATGAGCACGTAGCGCCCTCTTCTGGCCGGCGGACGGCCGACACACATCTCACCCACACACACACACACCACTCACTGAGCCATTCATCACATGCAGTGGAGGCACTTTCTGCAACACCTGCCTCTACACCATTTCGGCCCCCAACCATTAACCATTAACCATTAATCATACAATGTAATTATGACAACAATGGAGGATTTACCTGCAGTTACCTTCATACAGATGAACATGTGGTTGTCTTGTTTTTCACTGTTCTATTCAGCTGATCATGGGGTTGGCCGCAGGTCTTTATCATCTTTTACATTTTTCCAAACTTCGTTTAATTTTTGAAATGGAATAAACTGTATTCCACTCTCTAAACGCTCAGGGTAACACTGTCTGAATTACACGTTCTCCACTGACGACATTTAACCTTTTTTTTTTCGGGCAATTTTTCACGAAATCCCTGCAAAGCAGTCGTAATGCAAAACCCCAACAATGTTGTCATAGAAAAAGAGGGTTCAGTCCTTGCAGGTAAAGGGCGTTTCACTTTGGGACAAATTGAGGTTGTTGATTAGTCAGTTGCTGAAAAGCCTGCTGGATTGATTGACAGGTGGCGTTGAGGATCTGACTCGCAAAAAAATCATAGGTTATACTGGCCTGTTTGAGTGCCATCATTGCTTCCATATTTATTTCAAATGTGTTAAATTTTCGTGATTCTAAGATTTGAGAACTAAGCTTCCTTACAAAATCGTAATGATGGTTTTTTTCAGGGGACCTGAGTTAAAATTTAGGGGTGCCCCCAAAAAGAGGCTAAAATTGCCTCTGGTTGAAAATAAAAACAAAACATTAAATCAAATATTGTGGCCTATCACACAGCATAGTTACAGTTACCTAAGTGGACCTGAACTCAGTCCAAGACACAGAACCTCTAATGATTTTTATTTTCTGTTTGAACAGGGAACACTGTCAGCAACCTGATTATGATCCTTCCTCCTATTTATGGGGCCTTCCAAACGTACTGGGATGGCCTCGAGCTTCGCTACATCTGCTCATTCCTTGGACTTTTAGGTTAGTTTGATTTTCAGTCAAACATATGCACAGGGCCACAGCTGACTATGCCTTCTTCAACATGTACAGTTAATACAATATATTTATAGTAATCATTACATTACATATATGTGAGAAGATTCTGACTTTTTTAGTTGTTTCATTTTTCCTGTCTGTCTGTCCCCCAGCTGTAGGTGTTGGTTCCTGGTGCTTCCACATGACGTTGTTATATGAAATGCAGGTGAGCTACACGTCTCTCTCTCTCTCTCTCTCTCTCTCTCTCTCTCTCTCTCTCTCTCTCTCTCTCTCTCTCTCTCTCTCATATATATAGGGACAGAGTACCCGGAGAAAACCCACGCACAACGAAGAGAACATGCAAACTCCACCCAGAAAGTTTTTGCTCAACAAAATCAAAAAGGCGTTCAATTCAGGATCAACTGGACTTTATTTGTAACAGAAAACGTTTCGACTTCTGTCCAGAAGTCTTTCCCACTTGAATTGAAAAAGACTTCTGGACAGAAGTCGAAACGTTTTCTGTTACAAATAAAGTCCAGTTGATCCTGAATTGAACGCCTTTTTGATTTATCATGTCCTGGATGACTGAGAATCTTCACCAGCATATTGCTCAACAAAATGAAATTATAAATAAGATGCATCACAGTTCAGCTAAATTGTAATTTGTGTGGCTAAAATGAGCATATGTAAAGAACTTGTTTCACTAATATGTTGTTTTCAAACCATCCATCCAGCCATTATCTTCCGTTTGTTCCGAAGTCGGGTTGTGGGATCAGCAGCTTGAGCAGGGAGGCCCAGACTTCTCTCTCCACAGCCTCTTCTGGGAGGACTCCAAGGTGTTCCCAGGCCAACAGAGAGACATGGTCTCTCCAGTGTCCTGGGTCTTCCTCGGGGTCTCCTCCCGGTGGGACATGCCCGAAGCACCTTCCTAGGGAGGCGACCAGGAAGCATCCTTACCAGATGAACCACCTCAACAGGCTCCTCTGGATGTGGAGGAGCAGCGGTTCTACTCAGGGTTTAATTTGTAAACCAATCCATGCCGGAACGCAAATAGTGGGCGGATCGGGTGGGGGAGGGGTTTCCTGGGGAACGTGTATGCTCACAAGACAAGAACCTGACAATTTGTTTAATGACATAAAATATATTTTGTTAGCAAAGAATAGAGTCCTAACATTTGTAATAGAATAATGCTGTTGGTAAGGTATTTAAACACTTACTGAGTCTGGCATTATTGTAGATGCGCAGTTTATGAGCAGAGTTTAACTGCACAAACTGCCACCAAAGTGCGAGTTCTTCCTTTTTCCGATACTAAATTGTTTTTACTGTGATTAGCCAGAAATGTAACTTCACAGGAGACTTCAATTTATATTGGTCTACCAAAAAATTAGACCTTTTATTGAAACTATCACAAAAATTACATTAAACATTTGTATCGATATTAGCTCTGATTTAATAACTACGTTGACAAGAATTCAAATTAAAACAAACAGACAGTTGGACCTTTCTGTTGGCACATTACTTAAAGTTTACCATGATGAAAATAAACATAAGGAGGAGTTTAAGGAGGAAAGATAAAAGATTGAAAGGAAATGGTTGAATCTTATCTTGAGATGTTTAACCAGAGATAGCACCCTCTGCTCGGTTTCGGCTGGACGTCCGTACCGTGATGAAACACTTTTACCTTCGTGAAGATGATCCTGTCTCGACTCCGGTAAATTAGTCAAGCCAGACGTGCATGCTGCTGCGTTTTACAGGCGACCACTTTCATCTTGCCACGGTCTCGAGACCGTCTGCTTCGGCCTCCTAGAGTGATGCCTGGTTCTGGTTTTGTTCAAGATAGCTTCCAGAAAGAGAGTCACCGCTTGGAGCTGTGACACTCGAAGGGGTTCACAGCTGACGTGCTGTTTGAACCTTTGCTGAAGACGTGGGTCGAGTTGGCACAATGACCGGGCGTCTCCTGCTTTCTCCAGGGAGAGATGCCAGGTGTCAGTTAGTTCTCTCCCAAAACTCTAACCCAAAATGCCGGAAGTGCCCTTTAAGAAGGGGGTGTGACTCAGTCACATACTTCCCGCCGATTGGTTGTCGCACCCCTAGAGAGGGTGTGACTTTGCAAGTGAGTGAGTTTGAGTGACAGATGATAGGGTAGACAATACACAGAACACAACGTCAGAGTTTGCAGGTGCATGTGAACAAGTCAGTACTTTGCTTTGAGAACAGATTCATTGTTTTTAGAAAGGACGGGAGACCGAAAGCAAGCTATGTCTAGCACTTTTCCTTCGAAACAAAAACAGTTCAAACAAATACGAAGGATTGTTCCTTCAACTTTAGACACTTATTCTGCCTAGAGCAGACAGTTCAAAGCACGCTTTAATCTGAGATGTTCTCTTAACTTTGTCATATTTAAAATACACCAGCTTTAGTAAAATCATCATTGAAATGACAAAAATACTGTTTGATCAATTCTGAATTAACACACATCAAAGAGAAAGTTCAATCTGATTAATTAGTGTCCATTAATTCATAATAATTGTTAACCAAAATAGTGTTTACTCGTCTCCTTGAAGGCTTCAAGAAGGTGTAACACTGAGAGTTTCAGAGAGATGCAGAGAGGTGTACTTGAAGGTCAAGCCTAAAATAACAGAGGCTAGGTGTATCACTACAGTCCCCCTTTTTGGAAGTCATCGCCTGTCCTTGGAGATGAGTTCCAACACGAAAGGATACCACCGAATGTCTCTGACCTCTATGCAATCCAGCAAGTGGAAAAAAAAAAAAAAGTTCAAAATTATACTCCCATAATGTTTTGGAAATTCCATACTGTTCGTAGGTAATCCCTTTGCGGTAAGCTTTCAATCCTTTGGAAAACATAGTCTGTTAACCCATGGAAAACTGAGTCTGTGATCCCTTGGAAACAAAGTCTTATAATCCACAACGGTAAATCCACAACGATGGGGGTTATTGATTTCATCAGCAAGAATGGTTTTTAATCAGCATGTAGAGGGGATCCCTCGATTGAAGCAGAGGAGGCGGGCCTTGGATGAAGGTTGAAGACCAACGTTGGATCAGCAGGTCCCCACATCGAAGGTTGCAGGCTGGATGGCTTCCAGTCGGTGCCACCCTGGTTCAATGTGTCATGCAATTATGTGGTTTTAGGTGGGCTTATGATTGGGATTCTACATTAAGCCTTACCTATATGCACCTGGTATGTAAGCTATCATGGATTAGATCAGCTACAATTACCAATTAAGGGGTGGATCAATGCTGTAAAAATCAGATATAGGGATCTATACCTATAGAAATGTGGAGGGCTTCTGTAACGAAGGCCTCTTCTTTCAAACTATTCCTCCATTCATTATTTAGTTTAGGTTAAACTAAAAAAAAAATGAAACTAGTTTGGTCTAAATGTCTGTTGTCTTTTAGACGAACGACGCAAGATTTGGTAATCCCTAAAAATTTTGAAGTCTATGGCGAGACTCATCAAAATGAATAGATCTAGAATAGAAACGATCGAATCGGTTCTACCTAAATGATTGGGAGGTCAGTGTAGATTATAGTACCTTAAGTAGTATTGATCTACAATGACTTTTCAAAGATTGAGATCTTTAACAAAATGAACAGCATGTTGGCATAGTTAAAATCCATTTAAGTCTTCAACTTATCAACAATCAAAACCTCTTTTGGCTGGGAGTGTTCAGAAAACAATAACAACTTCAATAACACAAAAGTAGCAATCAAGCAACTAAAAACAACGTTTCACTACGTCAAACTCACTCTGGTCGTCAGATTCCAACGTGTCACACACAAGAAAAACAGTTCTTAGCTTTATAACCGATGTCAATTAAATCCTGCAGATTTAAACGGTTGTTAAGGTTAGTTTTTGTTGTGGGTTTTATGCTTAGCGTTTCTAAGTTCTAGTTGGAACGGTTTCTTTTCGCAACTAGAATAGTTTAAACTGTTTAGTTTATTTACTATCCTGTGCTTGGACGACCTTCTTTTCCCATGAAGTCTTTGAGTTTGCGAGATCTTTGTCGTTTGTGGGGTTATTGAAATCTTTGTCCTTGACATGGGCATGACCTAACATCACCCCCCTGTGGTCATGAGGGACCACGCACACAGGTGTGGACGTCCGTCCATGGGCACGAGTTAGGATGCCTTTGTTTAGTTTAAGCTGTTCGCGCAGCTTATGGGGAACCTTGTACAGGAACCTTACAGGTTTCGGCCAACGTATCTCTGTACGTTTACCTCTTTCTGCGTAATACAGGTGTGTCACAACCGTTGGCACAGTCGCAAGTGTGCCAGACTGGTCATACTGCGACGGGTCACTGTCTTTGTGGTGTACGTCTTCCCACTTCATGATTGAAGAGGTGCTCTTTGAGTCCGTAAGAACTATGTCATTGCTGAATAGTTCTAGATTCAAATGCTCTTGAAACAAGGTTTCATCAAAAGCTTGGCTGATGGCTGAATGGCCTGTCCCCGAGGATAGCACAGCGTTCTCGGTGTGTGATCCTTGGATCTCTACACCGTCCTCTACCTGTGGTAGGAAGTGTGAGTCTGCCCCCCTTTTGTTCAAGGAGGGGTCCTCAAAATTTGTAACAATGAAGTCCAAGTGACTGTCAGCGTGTTGTAGACTGTCACCTTGTGGGCTCAGATGTCCTTGAACCAAGACTTCACTGAAAGCTTGGCTGTTTGCCGAATTACCCGTCCCACAGGACAGTACAGCGTCATCGGTGTGGGACCCATGGATCTCCACACCTTCCTCTACCGGTGGTAGGTAGTGCTCAGTGAGTGCTGAAGGTGTCAGCTCGCAGAGGAGGTCCTCGTGATGGGCCAGAGTCTGGTCCAATTGTTGAGTCTCCTCTGTATATGAAGGTTCACTTACCGGGTCTGTGGTCTCGGTTGGGGAATCCTTTTTTACCTCAGCGGTACCTGCTGTTAGACAGTCAGTGTCCTGACCTGGGGGAGGTACCACGAATGGCAGTGGACTGCTCACTGTGGCCCACATTGTCTGATTGCCATAATTTATAATCGCTTCAAAGCGATTTATAAAATCTTGGCCAACCACAAATGGAGCCCGGAGTGAGTCAAGTTCAGACACATATACCGGGTGGTATAGTGACATCTCGCCAATCTGCATGTGAACCATGGCTATTAGGGTTGTTCTCGTCTTTGCGAGGCCCAGTTGCTCACCATAAGTGTATTTCACAAAGGGTATTTGCCTGTCAACATCGTTAGCGGCGGTCCTTAGCTCCTCAAACAGTTCGGCTGACATGGTAGACACGTCTGAGCCGCTAACCAGGAGCGCTTCTTGCGCGAGGACCCCTTCCAATGTGAGTGGCAGGTAAGCT
Source organism: Garcialebias charrua (assembly GCA_038048925.1). Classification (NCBI taxonomy): domain Eukaryota; kingdom Metazoa; phylum Chordata; class Actinopteri; order Cyprinodontiformes; family Rivulidae; genus Garcialebias; species Garcialebias charrua. The sequence continues at coordinate 4,968 of JBBPBX010082519.1, read as the reverse complement.
CTCTTAGCCTTTCCCCTTTTTATAAAGTTACACAGAAACCATTCTGGGTTTTCCACACGTTCCTGTGTACGTGTGACTCTGTCTGTGTAATCATCGTCGCTGTCAGCATCATGATGGCTGTCTGCCTCATGACCTTCAGGATGCAGATTTTCAGCAATTTGTTTGCAGTCAGCATTTATGTCAGTGTTGACGTTGTTGTTGTCAACTGTGTGCACTGAGTTGTTGCAAAAGACAGTGCTGCGCGTCGCTTCATCAGGTTGAACAACGTTGTTTGTGTTATCATCAAGGACAACGTCACACGTTGTGTCAGCTTGGTCAACCACTGTAACATTCAAATCATTTGACAAACAACTCACAACCTCAGTCACGTCCTCGCGCGGAGGCGCCGTTCCCATAATCTGGAGCATGTGTGACTCTTTGCATGTCTCGAACTGTGCAGTTCGAGGGGCAGGGGCAGGAGGGCCGCTTCTCGGGGGTACATGTCGGGACAGACCACTTTTCAAAGGGTCACGGTTCCCAGACATCAACTTCTCTCGAAGTTCACCCATTGTGAGGCCTAGTTGAGAACTCTTTTGGTTCGATCTGAACCATCTTGGTTCATCTAGAGAGCGAACGCCTGCCTTATGTGGTTCCTTGCTCATCACAGGGTTTTCAACCTGAGGCGAAAGAGGAGCAATACTCCTAGTGAACCGGTCAGAGTCATTGTCCCAGCCGGACACAACCTGTGGTTTGTTATCTCGAGGATTCTGTTCACTCTCGCACTCCATAGGAGAGGAAACCACACCCAGTGTCTGCGAGTGGGATGTGACCTTTTGACCTGTACAAACCTCTGATGGTATCCTAGGTTGTATTTCGGCCTCAAAAACTGTCGTAGCATATTGTCTTATCACTTCCATGGAATCTTTTTTGCAATCAACCTTGAAATGAACACATTTCATTTGAAAAGGCATGAGATTCATAATGAAAAGACGTTTAAACTCCATATTTTCCTCTAATCCAGGGACAGTCTTGCCCCCGGAGTAGACCGAGATTAGCCTGTCGTAGAATGACAGGGGATTTTCCCACTTATCCTGACGGACGTTCCTAGCAGCTAAGTAATTAGCATACGATGAGGCAGATTCCCCCACTCTGCGGGAAGCACGGGCAGGAATCCCAAGGCCCCCATCCATCCATCTAGGATACACAGAACAAGAGGCCCCCTCAGGTGCTTCACCTGTTTGAACGTCCATCTTTGTACTGATGTTCTGTGAAAAATCAAGTAAAATGGGTCTCATATCGTAGCTTGCAAATATGCAAAGCGTATAATAATAATAATAATAATAATAATAATAATAATGTCTATTCCTGTCATCTGCGTATGTTCCCATACACAGACGAAATTCGTCTCTGCATTTAACCCAACCACCTACCAGGTGGTGCAGTGAGCAGCCCGAAAGCGCCCGGGGAGCTGGAGAAATAGGTGTGCACTCATAGACACCCCAAGCTGGGTAGTGGCCGGGGCGCGAACCCGCGACCTTCGGATCCGTAGTCAAAAGCCCTGCCACTAGACCATCTTGGCTCCTATGAGCTGCTCAGAAAACATCCAAGATGTTAAATGAAATAAAAATCAGTGATGTTTAGTAATTTGTCGACCTGTGACAAGGTCAAACAAAAATTGGCTGTTGTTTGTGTGATTTTTTGAAAATCAAGACAAAAGAAGCCTCATGTGTGTCATTTTAAACTTGCAGTTTAAAAACAGGGACAGACAGTTTTGCACAGAATTGATGATAAAAATGTCAAGTTTTATCAAGGCTGTATTACTCCTGTGTAACCGTTCTGCCATCAACATTTGATTATATGTGAAAATCAAATGAAAGGGTGCTGTGTGTACAATATTCTCAAAATGTTACCCGTTTAAAACAGGAACATTCAACATGTACAAATTACAGTAAGACTGCGTCTTCTAATGTAACCAGCAGGGGGCGCAGCGCTGGAAATGAGTTTATCACAGCGACTGTAATTTCTCTATCTGACCGCTATAGAGGCGCTGTTATCACCAGTGAGCGAAGCTGCAGCTTTTAGCCCACACAGACATCCAACAACGGATGAAAAGCATCAATCAGACAGATCTAAAGCGTAACGTGATAAGCTCTAGAACCCCAGGCTCACAAAACGAAATCATGTGAGCAAAATCGGTTGAACTGTGAAACCTTTTAAACTGCGTTTAAAAGAAATAAGGTCGTTCCTCATAAAACCGGCAAAATCGGTGTCACGTGACCTGGTCACATGGCGATCGGCAGTCAACAGAGCAACAGACTCAATCCACCCATCAAAATCACAAAAACACCGCGTTTAAACAGTCTTTTCAATGACAGTAATGGACAAACAAGCCTGAAACTTGTCTGGGACAAGTAGCTGAAGTGAAAATTGACGAGGAGCGGGGCTTCACCCACTGCGCATGCGTCAACACATACAGCGTAAACGACCAATCACAGCGAAGACAGAACTGTAGTTCCAAAACCCAAGTGTTCATGGGAAACTGTGTCTTCCAAACCTAACGCCGCCCACGTGCGACGTGCCGTTCGAGCGGTGCGTTCACGGACCTGCGGTCTTTTGAACTCTAGCGAGGAACGGACTTTTTAACGTTCTAAAACAGTCATAAATATCGCAAAACACCGCGGTTAAGCCAGTCTTCGACGATATCACGCGCATAGAACTCAAACAACACAAATAAACCGTCAGAAATGTGTGCAAAAATGAATCTGACAACCAGAGTCTACAGAAACCAACGTTCTTGAACGCGACACACAATGGACCAATCACAGCGTTTTAAGCAGCCATCTTGTCGGTACCGTTTAGCTTAGCTCGACCCAAAGTACTGGACTCTCTTCCACAAAATAAACGACTTTTACACCGCAGAAAAATTCTGTTAACGAGCACAACACATCCAAGCTAACCCCACGCCCCCAGGGGAGGCAGCACGCTAACTGTGTACAACAACGGACTTTACGTCAAACGGAACCGGATCTCGGTCCGGCCCAAAGCGGAGTGGGTTTTCCCGAACCTCGGCAAACACGTTGTAACAGATTAGGTAAAAATGGAGCAGCAAAGAGTGAAACAGACGTTTAACAGTAAATCGCAGATGTAAGAAAATGAAGCAGTGTGACTCGGCGGTCACAAAACGAAAAAATGCATGCAGCCTCGCGACACGTAATGAAACGTCTCACAAAAACAAACATTCATTCATCCGCAGCTCCAAAACCCACGTTCAAAAGTGAAAGAAAAGAATAATTCTAACGGGAAAACGCACCAGACAATGCCACTATAGCAATCTCTGAGACACTCACCAGCCAAAACCACTCCATAAGTCCACCACCAGGATGCAAACTATGCCACGACACCGTAACAAAAATAAGCTACACAAAACAACTTAATAAACGTTCTAGGAACTCGGACGAGCCACCAATTGTAATAGAATAATGCGGTTGTAAGGTATTTAAACACTTACTGAGTCTGGCATTATTGTAGATGCGCAGTTTATGAGCAGAGTTTAACTGCACAAACTGCCACCAAAGTGCGAGTTCTTCCTTTTTCCGATACTAAATTGTTTTTACTGTGATTAGCCAGAAATGTAACTTCACAGGAGACTTCAATTTATATTGGTCTACCAAAAAATTAGACCTTTTATTGAAACTATCACAAAAATTACATTAAACATTTGTATCGATATTAGCTCTGATTTAATAACTACGTTGACAAGAATTCAAATTAAAACAAACAGACAGTTGGACCTTTCTGTTGGCACATTACTTAAAGTTTACCATGATGAAAATAAACATAAGGAGGAGTTTAAGGAGGAAAGATAAAAGATTGAAAGGAAATGGTTGAATCTTATCTTGAGATGTTTAACCAGAGATAGCACCCTCTGCTCGGTTTCGGCTGGACGTCCGTACCGTGATGAAACACTTTTACCTTCGTGAAGATGATCCTGTCTCGACTCCGGTAAATTAGTCAAGCCAGACGTGCATGCTGCTGCGTTTTACAGGCGACCACTTTCATCTTGCCACGGTCTCGAGACCGTCTGCTTCGGCCTCCTAGAGTGATGCCTGGTTCTGGTTTTGTTCAAGATAGCTTCCAGAAAGAGAGTCACCGCTTGGAGCTGTGACACTCGAAGGGGTTCACAGCTGACGTGCTGTTTGAACCTTTGCTGAAGACGTGGGTCGAGTTGGCACAATGACCGGGCGTCTCCTGCTTTCTCCAGGGAGAGATGCCAGGTGTCAGTTAGTTCTCTCCCAAAACTCTAAAGCCAAAATGCCGGAAGTGCCCTTTAAGAAGGGGGTGTGACTCAGTCACATACTTCCCGCCGATTGGTTGTCGCACCCCTAGAGAGGGTGTGACTTTGCAAGTGAGTGAGTTTGAGTGACAGATGATAGGGTAGACAATACACAGAACACAACGTCAGAGTTTGCAGGTGCATGTGAACAAGTCAGTACTTTGTTTTGAGAACAGATTCATTGTTTTTAGAAAGGACGGGAGACCGAAAGCAAGCTATGTCTAGCACTTTTCCTTCGAAACAAAAACAGTTCAAACAAATACGAAGGATTGTTCCTTCAACTTTAGACACTTATTCTGCCTAGAGCAGACAGTTCAAAGCACGATCATTCTGAGATGTTCTCTTAACTTTGTCATATTTAAAATATACCAGCTTAGTCAAATCATCATTGAAATGACAAAAATACTGTTTGATCAATTCTGAATTAACACACATTAAAGAGAAAGTTCAATCTGATTAATTAGTGTCCATTAATTCATACTAATTGTAAAAATATAAGTGTCCATTTGTCTCCTTGAGGGCCTCAAGAAGGTGTAACACTGAGAGTTCCAGAGAGATGCAGAGAGGCCCACATCCCATACGGACATGAGGTTGCTATATCACTACAGAGCTTATTTATATAGCGCTTTCCAGCCCCCTGTGAGGAGCCCCAAAGC
>JBBPBX010082518.1:0-15718 GCA_038048925.1 Garcialebias charrua | reverse complement strand
AAGGTCTTCATGATATCTGGAGAGTTACTAACCCAAATAGTAAAGAATTTACTTGGACAAACAAGGCTGGTTCTTTACGATCCAGAATAGACTTTTGGTTAATATCGGAATCCCTTACTCAATTAATTTGCAAAACAGAAATTATGCCTACTCCATTAACAGACCATAAAGCAATTGTATTAACTTTAAACTTATCTCCTGATAAGCCAACTCAAAGATACCCAGCATACTGGAAACTAAATAGTTCTTTATTACAAAACGAATCTTTAATTGAAATAATAAGAAGAAAAATCTCAGAACGTTTTGAGACTGCAGAAGATACAGGGGAATATCAAAAACAATGGGAGCTTTTAAAATATGAGCTGAGAAGATTGTTTATAGAAACAAGTTCTAAACTAAAAAAGGAAAAGAAATCAGATGAAAGTAATCTGATAGCCAAATTAATCTCGCTATCATCCATATTGCCTGAAAATCTATCTGAACAACAGCAAGCAGATCTCCTAACTGCACAACTAAAACTTGATCAATTATATATCAATAAAGCTAAAGGTGCATTTGTACGTTCAAGAGCGAAATGGTTAGAGGAGGGTGAGCAAAATTCTAGCTATTTTTTTAAGTTAGAAAAACAAAGGCAAAATAAAAATAGTATAAATAGACTCTCTTCAAATGGTGATATCATAGAAGATCCAAAAGAACTATCTAAAATGTGTGAGAACTTCTATAAAAAACTATATACCTCAACCATTTCACCTGCTCATATGAATGATTTCTTTAACAATCTAGGTAATATTAAGACAATTGGAGATTTCAAAAAATCAATTTGTGACTCTCCCATTACGCTTACAGAAATCTCAGAGGCTATTAAAAAACTTAAATTAAATAAATCTCCAGGTACTGATGGGCTAACTTCTGAATTTTACAAACTATTCACGGAAGAACTTGCTCCCTTTTTGCTGAATGTTTTTAGAGAAAGTATAGATAAAGAACAATTACCGTCCACTCTATGCCAAGGCTTAATTACACTCATCCCAAAACCACAAAAAGATGTATTAGTTTTAGATAACTGGCGCCCCATCACATTATTAAATAATGATTATAAAATTTTAGCATTATGCTTAGCAAATAAATTGAAAAAAGTACTTCATGATGTTATTGGGGAAACTCAAAATGGTTTTATGGCGGGAAGACACATAATTGATAATATAAGGCTTATCTTAGATTTATTAGACTACGCAGATTTAATATCAGAAAATAGTTTTGTTCTCTTTCTTGACTTCCATAAAGCGTTTGACTCACTGGAACATGATTTTTTATTTAAAACTTTGGATCTGTTCGGTTTTGGTGAGCACTTTAAGAAATCAGTACGCACCCTTTATGCTGGAGGCAATAGCTCAATTAAACTAGCTCATGGAACCTCTGGCAGATTTAATGTTGAGCGTGGAATTAGACAAGGTTGTCCAATTTCTCCATTTTTGTTCCTTCTTCCTATGGAGATTTTAGCACATTTCATTAAAAACAGCTGCATAAAAGGTATTCAGATTGCTGGTAGAGAAATATGTCTGAGCCAACTGGCAGATGACACAACTCTATTTCTAAAAGATTGCTCTCAAGTAAAGTGTGCTGTTGAGCTGCTTGGTGAATTTTCTGCAGCCTCAGGTCTCAACCTTAATTTATCTAAATGTGAGTTACTCCCTATTAAAACATGTCATGACACAGAGATCTCAGGAATCCCAGTAAAACACAAAGTTAAATATCTTGGTATCTATATTATAAAAGAGGAGGACCAAAGATTAAGTGATAACTTTAATCCCCTTGTTACTGTAATTCAAAAAAAATTCAATTTATGGGTACAGAGAGATTTATCCATCTCCGGTCGTGTATTACTTTCTAAGGCTGAAGGTCTCTCCAGTTTGGTTTATGCGACTTCTGCCTTGGAGGTTCCCAAGGACATCATTTCAAAAGTGGATAAAACATTGTTTGATTTTATTTGGAAAAAAAAGGTTCATCTAATCCGAAAAAATGTTATGATAAATAAGCTGTGCTCTGGTGGGTTTAATGTATTAGACTTACAGACTCTAAACTCCTCCTTTAAAATTAAATGGATCAAAAGATATCTCTTAAATCCAAACTCTTTGTGGAACTTCATTTCAACACATGTATTTGAAGCATTGGGTGGTCTATCTTTTATTTTAAGGTGTAATTACAACATTGACAAAATTCCGATCAAACTCTCCAATTTCCACAAACAGCTGTTTTTGTGCTGGACTCTGGTTCACAAACACAATTTCTCTCCACACAAATACTATATTTGGAATAACAAAGACATTTGTTTTAAACATAAATCTATTTTCTTTAAAAATTGGTTTGACAGAGGAATAGTTCATGTACATCAGTTATTCAACAAAGACGGCAACACTTACTCTTACAGTGAATTTTTAACTACGTATAACTTTCCAGTACTACCAAAAGAATTTGCAATTGTCTTTGATGCAATTCCATCTGGTGTGAAAATGTTGATGTCAAATCCTGTACACAACAGCACGAACTATTTAACTGAAGAATTATTCATTGGTAACTCTGACCCTTTTTTAAGTGAAAAAACAAATAACAAATGTATTAGAGAATTAATAATTAGAGAATGTATTAGTAAACCTGCTTCTATATTCTTCTGGGATAATTTATTTAATGATATCTGTTGGAAAGATGTTTGGTTGTTACCTAGAAAATACTTTATAACTAATAAGATTCGAGAAGTATCCCTAAAGATTCTGCATAAATGTTATCCTGTAAACTATATAATCTCCAAGTACCGTCCAAACGTAGACCCAATGTGTTCACTCTGCCACAGCTCTGAGGAGACCATCATCCATCTCTTCTGGGACTGTTCTCATACTCAGCTGTTCTGGAAAGACATTTTCATGTATGTAAATAGAAAGTTAGAAATTGACCTACCATTTGACGCTAAAATTATACTGTTTGGTTTCTTTTGTCCAAATATTTCAAGTGAGAAAGTTTTTGTTGTAAATTTAATACTACTCTTAGCCAAATTTTACATCCACAGTTGTAAATTCTCCTTGCTAAAACCTAGATTTATAGTGTTTTCTAATTATATTTCCTCTTACTTAGCTACTTTAAAGTACTGTACTAATGCCAAAGCTTTAAAAACTAAAACAATCTGTAACGAATTTCTGTTGTAAGCTGCCCAAGACACATTTTTGTTTTTGTTTATGTGCCTTTATTCTCTTTTGTGCTATGCATGCCTTAAGTCTCGAGCCATGTTTGACATTGTAAGTTTTTTTTGTACTTGTTTTTTCTATAAATAAAAAAAAAATAAAAAATAAAATAAAATAAAAAACCACCAGTGGTCGTATCTTGGATTTATTAGACTATGCAGATTTAATATCAGAAAATAGCTTTATTCTCTTTCTTGACTTCCATAAAGCGTTTGACTCACTGGAACATGATTTTTTATTTAAAACTTTGGATCTGTTCGGTTTTGGTGAGCACTTTAAGAAATCAGTGCGCACCCTTTATGCTGGAGGCAATAGCTCAATTAAACTAGCTCATGGAACCTCTGGCAGATTTAATGTTGAGCGTGGAATTAGACAAGGTTGTCCAATTTCTCCATTTTTGTTTCTTCTTCCTATGGAGATTTTAGCACATTTCATTAAAAACAGCTGCATAAAAGGTATTCAGATTGCTGGTAGAGAAATATGTCTGAGCCAACTGGCAGATGACACAACTCTATTTCTAAAAGATTGCTCTCAAGTAAAGTGTGCTGTTGAGCTGCTTGGTGAATTTTCTGCAGCCTCAGGTCTCAACCTTAATTTATCTAAATGTGAATTACTCCCTATTAAAACATGTCATGACACAGAGATCTCAGGAATCCCAGTAAAACACAAAGTTAAATACCTTGGTATCTATATTATAAAAGAGGAGGACCAAAGATTAAGTGATAACTTTAATCCCCTTGTTACTGTAATTCAAAAAAAATTCAATTTATGGGTACAGAGAGATTTATCCATCTCCGGTCGTGTATTACTTTCTAAGGCTGAAGGTCTCTCCAGTTTGGTTTATGCGACTTCTGCCTTGGAGGTTCCCAAGGACATCATTTCAAAAGTGGATAAAACATTGTTTGATTTTATTTGGAAAAAAAAGGTTCATCTAATCCGAAAAAATGTTATGATAAATAAGCTGTGCTCTGGTGGGTTTAATGTATTAGACTTACAGACTCTAAACTCCTCCTTTAAAATTAAATGGATCAAAAGATATCTCTTAAATCCAAACTCTTTGTGGAACTTCATTTCAACACATGTATTTGAAGCATTGGGTGGTCTATCTTTTATTTTAAGGTGTAATTACAACATTGACAAAATTCCGATCAAACTCTCCAATTTCCACAAACAGCTGTTTTTGTGCTGGACTCTGGTTCACAAACACAATTTCTCTCCACACAAATACTATATTTGGAATAACAAAGACATTTGTTTTAAACATAAATCTATTTTCTTTAAAAATTGGTTTGACAGAGGAATAGTTCATGTACATCAGTTATTCAACAAAGACGGCAACACTTACTCTTACAGTGAATTTTTAACTACGTATAACTTTCCAGTACTACCAAAAGAATTTGCAATTGTCTTTGATGCAATTCCATCTGGTGTAAAAATGTTGATGTCAAATCCTGTACACAACAGCACGAACTATTTAACTGAAGAATTATTCATTGGTAACTCTGACCCTTTTTTAAGTGAAAAAACAAATAACAAATGTATTAGAGAATTAATAATTAGAGAATGTATTAGTAAACCTGCTTCTATATTCTTCTGGGATAATTTATTTAATGATATCTGTTGGAAAGATGTTTGGTTGTTACCTAGAAAATACTTTATAACTAATAAGATTCGAGAAGTATCCCTAAAGATTCTGCATAAATGTTATCCTGTAAACTATATAATCTCCAAGTACCGTCCAAACGTAGACCCAATGTGTTCACTCTGCCACAGCTCTGAGGAGACCATCATCCATCTCTTCTGGGACTGTTCTCATACTCAGGTGTTCTGGAAAGACATTTTCATGTATGTAAATAGAAAGTTAGAAATTGACCTACCATTTGACGCTAAAATTATACTGTTTGGTTTCTTTTGTCCAAATATTTCAAGTAAGAAAGTTTTTGTTGTAAATTTAATACTACTCTTAGCCAAATTTTACATCCACAGTTGTAAATTCTCCTTGCTAAAACCTAGATTTATAGTGTTTTCTAATTATATTTCCTCTTACTTAGCTACTTTAAAGTACTGTACTAATGCCAAAGCTTTAAAAACTAAAACAATCTGTAACGAATTTCTGTTGTAAGCTGCCCAAGACACATTTTTGTTTTTGTTTATGTGCCTTTATTCTCTTTTGTGCTATGCATGCCTTAAGTCTCGAGCCATGTTTGACATTGTAAGTTTTTTTTTGTACTTGTTTCTTTTATAAAAAAAAAAAAAAAATAAAAAATAAACCACCAGGGGGCGTCGTCACTACACAAACAAAAGGAACCTGGATTACATGGAAAACAGGATCTAAACAGTTTCCACAAAGATTAAAAGAAACATTTGTTTGTCTTTTCCCAGTATGGTTTGAACACTTCTTGTGTTGGATGCTTCTGTTCAGGACCTTTAAGTTTAGAGCCAACTGGTCCATTCTGGTGTTCAGTGCTGGTTCTCTCATTTCTACTAATCTTCATCCTGTATGTGTCTAAAAAAGCTAAGTCTGGTCCTCTGGACATTCAAAAAAACAAAACAAAGCAAAAAAATTGTAGAAACGTTTCGTCTTTCGTCCGAAAGACTTCCTCAGTCTGAGATGCTGTATTCAGCTAAGTCTTATAAATAGCACCCAGAGCCAGACAGAAGGAGAATCACACACAAAACAGGCTCTAGAGCAGTGGTTCTTAACCTGGGTTCGATCGAACCCCAGGGGTTCGATGAGTCGGTCTCAGGGGTTCGGGAGCCTCTGCCGCAGAGGTTTTAAAAAAAGCTCTGGAATATTTTATACCATTTGTCACAACATATCTTTGCGAGCAATCCTTTGAGGATGCTGGACATAAAAACGAAGAAAAGGAACAGACTTTGCTGTGAAGATGACATGAGAGTAGCACTTGCCAAGGTGAAGCCACGCATATCCGAACTGGTCTCCCAGAAACAACAGCAGAAGTCACACTGATTTGCAGGTATGTAATTTTAGCAATGCTTTACTCTGGCCCCAAAAAAGTATTTTGTGTATTCAAAACGAAAAAAAAAAAAAAGTAAATTCTTCTAAAAAAATCCTATTTTATTTTTAATTAGAAAAATAGTACAAAAATATTTTGGGGGGATGAAACTCTTATGGGCCAGAATAAAGTAATACCGTTATTTGTTGTGAGTTCATGCACTGTGTTGGTTTTGTTCTTTGAGCAAGGTGATGTTGATACACGGCTCATTTTGTGCACCAGTAAATTGAATTTGGAATTTGGAAAAAAAAAAATATTTTATTTATTGCCAAATAAGGGTTCAGTGAGTGGGCATATGAAACTGGTGGGTTCGGTACCTCAAAAAAGGTTAAGAACCACTGCTCTAGAGAAATGTGGATATCCTAACTGGGTCTTCCTGAAAGCAGAGAAGAAACTCAAACAGGACTCCAGCAGCCATCAGGTGAAAAGAAGGAACCCAGACCCAGACCAGTGGTCATTCCAGATGTTGCGGGAGTTTCAGAGACATTGAGATGTTTATTTTCTAAACACAACGTCCCAGTGGCTTTTAAACCCCAAAATACATTACGGCAAAGACTGGTTCATCCCAAAGATCCAGTCCCCCGGCACAAACAGAGTAATATTGTGTATGCTGTTCAGTGTCAGGAGGGCTGTGATCAGTCTTACATCGGGGAAACCAGTGTTGTAGTCAAGACCACCTAACCCGAGACCAAGTCAAGACCAAGACCAGATTGTACCGAGACAAGACCAAGACTCAAGTACTACAACACTACCACAGACATCTGACCATAGCAAACACAAAAACTGACTAAATTTCAGCTATTGTGCTAAACCCTGCTGTGGTAGTAGCTGAGATTCATTCACATGTTTTTTTTTATTCAGGTAGATTCATTGAGTCACGAGAACTCATTTTCAAGAGAGACCTGTTTGGGAGCAGATGGTGGGGGTTAAGGGCCTTGCTCAAGGGCCCAGAGTGGGGCAAATGAGGGTGGAGGCAGGTGTGGGTGTTTCACCTATCCCACCCACATTTTGATGTTGTCAGTCCAGGTAGTTGAACCTGCAACTTTCCGATCACAGGCCCAACTTCTCTAACCTCTGCGCCACCACTCCCCCATTAAGTGCCAGTTGTTGCACAAGATTTTTGCTTGAAACTTTAGCATTAACTGTTCATTTTGTTTGTTAGCAAAATATCTCATGAGCCACTGAAGGGACTTCAGAAAATAATCACAGGATGCTCATTTGCGACTGACTCATCTTTTGAGTCAACCCAATGTAAGAAGAACAACAAAAAAGGTTAAATCGTGTCATCTGGACCAGTTTCTGGTCCAGAAACTGAGGACCTGGTTGTCCTCAGGCTGTTTCTGTGAGTAACAAGTTGACCATCTGGTCTAAAACATTTGATTGTTGTACATGATGGATGGTTGTTTGGATGGGTGGGCCCAGTTTGCACATGTTCAAGTCCTATACTTCTGAGATTCCAACAGGAGGTTGGCTTGAAACACAGCAGTGAAGACTATGGAACAGTCAGTGGTGTAGCCTTCGTAATACTCGGGTATACGGAGTATACCCACTTAAAGTACACACCTGTGTACATAGTCTTGTTCCACCTTATGTACCACATGTGATGTGAATGACAATGAAGACACCTTGATCTTGAAAAGTGCCCAATGATACATGACATATCATTAGACACGAGTCATTGATATGTTAGATGGTAGTTAACACTTCCATAACAATCTATTGGTATGCAGCCTGTTTTATAAATTCTATAACATGTTTTTAATACAAAGCCAACTTTTGTACAAATGTTATTGTTTATTTATTCAAATACAAGCATCAGTAAATTTGGAAATGTTCAATATGCTTAAAAAGCAAAATAAATTGATGAATGCATTTTACTAACCAGTGTACTTTGGTTTCTAAGCACAGTATACCCACTACAAAAATGTAGACTACACCACTGGGGGAAACTAAACAGCCACTGGCCAAAAGGATGGCCCAGCACAGAAGATCAACATCATCAGGTCAGGACTCTGCAGTCTACACTCATCTCCAGGCCAGCGGTCACTCTTTCAGGGATGAAGATGTTCACATCCTTGATAGAGAGGAACAATGGTTTGAGAGAGGAGTAAAGGAGGCCATCTTTGTGAAAAGAAACCGTCCATCATTAAACAGAGGTGGAGGCCTCCGGGTTCAACTGTCCCCCTCTTACAATGCTGTTATTGCTAGTATCACTCAGCCCTCTGTGAATAGCAAACAACCATCAGGGTGCTAACGATCCATCGTTAGGCTGATGGTCCTCCTTGATCATGTGAGCAGCTGGTTTCGGCTGTCATCAGCCAACTGGTTGATCCACTGTGAGAGGGTGCTATTTATAAGACTGAGCTGAATACAGCAGCTCAGACTGAGGAAGTCTTTCGGATGAAAGACGAAACGTTTCTACAATTTTTTTTGCTTTGTTTTGTTTTGTTTTTTTGAATGTCCAGAGGACCAGACTTAGCTTTTTTAGATTTTTCTACCTGGATTATTGAGCATGCATCAGGTTATTAGTTTTATATTTGATTGTTTCTGTTCAGTGCCCTGAGACGACTTCTGTTGTGACTTGGCACTATACAGTATAAACAGGGACGTGCAGAGCCCACTAAAGGGGCAGGTGCTAAAAAAAAAGGGGCACATTTAACCGCATTTTAGGACAGAATATTAACAAAGTCACATAGCTTTCAGAGTTTAATAAACAATGATAAATTACAAAATTGAAAAACAAGGGCACAGTGCAACTTTTTAGTGTACCGGTACTGTAATCTATAAAATTATGAAAATGGGACCTCTTCTAAGGAGTTCAATTTGTTTCACAGTTATTCTATAAAAAAAACTAACCTCAATTACAAAAAATAAAATTGTGATCAAGACATTTTGAATTGTAATTTTTTTTAAACAAATAAAAGTTTTGCTTAAAAAAACTTTTTTTATTAAAATCACAAATTTTGTCTCATGAAGTGAAAAAAATTATTTGCAAAACAAACTTATTTGCGCATGTCAGAAATCTTTGCTTGCTATTCTAAGTTTTTGTTTGTCATTAAAAGTTTTGCTTGCGATTCTCACATGACGTCATGGGCAGTGTCTAAAATAGCAAAAAAGATTTCTGATGTGTGCAAATAAAAGTTTATGTTTTGCAAATAGCCTTTTAAGTTCACGAGAGAAAAAATTGTTATGTAATTAAAAAAAAGAAGTTTTTTTAAACAAAAGTTTAAAAAAAAAATTGTTACAATTCCAAATTTTTGATTACAATTTTATTTTACTTAACTGAGGTTAGTTGTTTTTTTTTCATTGAATAATTGTGAAACAAATTTAACTCCATACTCTGCTAACCAGACCCTAAACTTACTTAAAGTCTGGACAGAGTTTTTCCCCCTTCAATTGTACGCTTTTATTGGACAGGAGCAACTTGATTGGTTATTACATACATTATATCTATTATGGAGTTATTTTTAATTCTAAATGAATATTCTTGTTGGACGTATGCTGGTGAAGATTCTCAGTCGTCAAGGACATGATAAAATCAAAAAAGGCGTTCAATACAGGATCAACTGGACTTTATTTGTTGCAGAAAACGTTTCGACTTCTGTCCAGAAGTCTTGCTGTGATTGCTAGTATCACTCAGCCCTCTGTGAATAGCAAACAGGGAGGTGGAAGGTGGAGGGAGGTGGAAGCGTTTACCAGACACATTAACTCTGTTGATAACAACATCAAGTTCACCAGAGAGGATGCTAACGACAATAAGCTGCCTTTTTTGGACTGTTTGGTGCATATGGATGGAGATGACAGTCTCAACATTGAAGTTTACAGAAAACCAACCCACACAGACCAATATCTCCTGTTCGACTCTCACCATCCACTGGAGCACAAACTTTCTGTCATCAGAACTTTACAGCATCGGGCAGAACACATCCCCACAAGGACAGAAGGGAAGGAAAAGGAACAGAAACACATCAAAAAATCTCTGCAAACATGTGGATATCCCAACTGGGCTTTTGTCAAGTCAGCAAGGAAATCTGTTAAACACAATAATGAACAGAAAAAGTCTAACAGACGGAAAAACATTGTCATTCCTTATGTTGCTGGAGTCTCAGAGAATTTCAGAAGGATTTTCAACAAACACAACATCCCAGTACATTTCAAACCTAGCAGGACGCTCAGACAGAGGCTGGTCCACCCTAAAGACCAAACCAGTGGTGTAGTCTACGTGATACTCGGGCATACGGAGTATACCCACTAGAAGAGCTTAAGAATTTCAGTATACCCACTAAAAAGTGCCCATTGATACACAACATATCATTAGGCATGTCACTGATGCGTTGAATGGCAGTTAAACGCTTCTGTAACAATCTATCAGTATGCAATGCTTTACTTTGATACTGTTTTATAAATGATATAACATGTTTTTAATACAAAGCCAACTGCTGTATAAAGTTTGTTGTTCATTTATACAAATATAAGCATCAGATGAATTTGGAAATGTTCGATATGCTTAATAATCTAATACATTGTACTAACCAGTGTGCTTTGGTTTCTAAGCACAGTATACCCACTACAAAAATGTAGACTACACCACTGGACCAAACCCCCACACACAAACAGAGTGGTGTGGTTTATGCAGTCCAGTGCAGCGAAGTCTGCTCAGACCGTTACATCGGAGAAACGAAGCAACCTATCCACAAAAGAATGTCTCAACATAGGAGAGCTACCTCCTCTGGACAAAACTCAGCTGTTCACCTCCACCTCACGGACAAGGGTCACTCATTTGAGGACCAGAATGTTCAAATTTTGGACCGAGAGCACAGATGGTTTGAGAGGGGGGTGAAGGAAGCTTTGTATGTTAAGAGAGAAAAACCTTCTCTTAACAGAGGAGGAGGTCTGAGATTTCAACTTTCTAAGACTTATAACTCAGTTTTGGATTTGATTCCGAAACGTTTTACACTGGATGGGAGCAGGGATGTCTTGTCTGTAAATTAGACTAACAAAGTTCTCTGAGTAGCCTCTGTTGTTGTTTGGGAGGTGTTTTTTGTCAATTTACATACAGTTTTGTGTTTTCTACCAGAGACCTCAAGGGAACCTCCTACTGTTAAGGTGTGATCTTTCAATTTACATGTATGTGTTACAAACCCCTTTCAGTTAAGCTGTGATGTGTTTGTTTTGTCAATTTAAATAGAATGGGCATGTTAGGTATTTTGTGGTGTTATTTCAGTTTCCAATTTCATATGTTGGTGCGTGGCTTGTCACTCAGCCTGTATAAAACTTCCCGTTCTCACAGCTTCCATTCATTCAGAATTGAAAAAGACTTCTGGACAGAAGTCGAAACGTTTTCTGCAACAAATAAAGTCCAGTTGATCCTGTATTGAACGCCTTTTTTGATTCTTGTTGGACTTTTATTTAAGTGCTATTCTCCTTCAAGATACATTTACCTAACGATAGAATAAATGTAATGTACATTTTGCAGCAAATGAAGTTAGATTTGTGGATTATTGGCATTTTGGTAGCAGCTGCTCTGCTTTTTGGGATTGGCGGAGGTTTCTGCTACTGGAAGCTGAGGGAGGCTGCCGCGGCGATCAACGCGCTGGCGAGACTTCCTGCTCAGCAAGATTCTCTGATCCGGGCTATGACCTCAACGACCCAGCTGTTGTACAAGCTGAACCGCACGATGGGAGCAGCGGCGGACAGCCGCGGACCTGCGGTGCATTTTGGGACTCGTTTACAGCCGTCCGGGCACAGATGGGGATTTGTAGCCCGGAACCTCACATGATTCGGCGATTTGGACCAGACAGCACCTGGGGCCTCATGTATCAACCGAGCGTGCGCACAAAAACCTTGCGTGCGTCACTATCCACGCAAAACCCCGTATGTATCAAAACTGAACTGAACGTGAATATGTGCGCATCCAGGTACATTTCCACGCCAGCTCCCGAGCACGCGTACGCACGTTTCTGTGGTTCTTGTTCCTTTGGCGACACTTACAGGTGATTCAGAGAAACTGAAGCCCCACAGTCTGTGGTTGACTTTAAGAGCGGCTTGAAGACCTTTCTTTTCAACCGAGCATACTATACTCCTCATGATTCTACTTTTGATCTTAGCTGATACTGTTGTTGATTTTAATTGTTTTATTATTTGTTTTATTGACATTTAATTCTGTTGCACCTTGTAGCACTTTGAGATTTTCATTAATGAAAAGTGCGTTATAAATTGAATTCATTATTATTATTATTATTATTATTATTATTATTATTAACTGTTCATGATGTGAAAATGATTAATATTCCCACCAAACACACATGATAACAATTATTACATCCACATGGACGCAAATAAAGGACGCGCAAAGTTGTGCAAAAAATACATTTAACAGGAACGGATTCATTCAGCCTTACTGGAGGATATAATACATAGTGTAACACGCAGATCATTTATTTATAAACAGATATAATTTTCTGATCTATGATATGGCTTATCAGCCGTTTTTCAGGAATAATCCTTTTTCATTTTGGCACTACACAATGCAGGAACCATGCACAACGCGTGCAGAAGCAGCGATCAAACTGTTCCTGAGCTTTCCCGAGGGAGCTGCAGGTCGATCAGGGCAGTCCAGTCCACACAAAGCCGATTCATGTCCAATGGAATGTCTCATCCATATGATTCCAAAGGCTGAGTGTCGCGCTTTGGAGCGCGCGCGCACCCTCACCGGTGTTACACGGCAGTGGAGGTGTTTAATAATCTGCGTTTATTGTAGATTTCTCCAAAATGACACGTGAAAGTACACCATATATAACTTGTAGGAGAGTGAAAGCTTCACAGACAAACAGATGCGCACAAGGCTGTGGCGCGCGCAGCGTTTGGAGACTCCAACATCACGTCATGTCATGAAAACTCTCCACTGAGACGCACAGACCCGTTTCTTCATATCATCTATTAAATAAACAAAGATCTATGTTCAACCAAACATCCAAGTTCCTCTGTGTTTACAGTAATTATGGTAATAAACTCGTGCGCAAAGTTAATATTTTCACTCAGAATGAATGGATGAGCCGTTGCGCACCAAAGCAGGGTGCGCGCACACACAAATACCGACACACAATCACTCGTTCTTTGTGTGATAAACACATTTTATTACTATTCTTACTTAGGATTTTTTCCTCACTCATATTATATTAAATTCATTATTTTCCTGAATCTAGAAATAATTTCTGATCGCGCAGGGATCAAACAAACATGTCCTTCACACATGCAGGAAGTAATTTGCATCTGTTTAACATATGTAAATGAAGGCGTGTCAGGGGAGGTGTCTCACGTGCGCTCAGTTCCACGTTAATTGTGATGTACAAAAGGAATGTGCGTGGATTCCGGTGTACGCACAGTTTGATACATCTGGATTTTTTTGTGCGTAGGCAGATTTCTGGATTTGACCGTGCGGCACTTTTCAGTAAGAAATCCACGCAAGTCTTTGTACATGAGGCCCCTGGACTTCAAGGCTGCAGTCAAAAGTACACTATAGCCTGGCCTGAAAATAAATAAAGCGACTAATCTAATCGGGACTCTGTGCAACCTTGAAAGAAGGCTGACTGGAAACTTCTCCTGGAGTGAAAGCTGTTGAGAACTCGCTGCCCCCCCCCACCCTACCCCCAGAGGTCTCTGTGTGCATTCAGATGGAGCCGAGCTGAGGCCATCTACAGACTGTGCTTATCTGAAATGATTACTCACGGACTAATCTCCCTGCTTGCCATGAAATGCAACATGTCTTGTCTCTATTCGTGCTTAAGCTGGTAGAGTTTTTTCGACTTTATCATAGAGTGTCCTAAGACAAATTGTGATAGATTCTTTTTTGAATACCAATGATTACCCGACTGTATGTTCCTTTTTTCCATATCTGATTGTTGGTGGCGCGGTTTTATACTGCTGCGGCTTCCGTGCATACGTCCCTCTTCGGATGGTGCGCGCGCCAATTGCAAAACTTTGTACCTTGGTGCAAATATGCCAATAAAGATATATTCTATTCTATTCTATTCTAGAAGATCGGACATATATCCATTATGGAAAGATGATAGGTTTTGGATGGGCGATGTGCTCCCTATTGCATAAGCCAGGGGTGTCAAAGTCAAATACTGTACATGGAGGGCCAAAAAAAAACAAATTTGCTACAAGCCAAGGGACGGACTGGTTCAATATAAAGGGGGTGATTTAAGTTTTTTTTTCCTTCTTTCTGCATTCTTTTCATTCAATGTTTTCTTTTTGATTAATTTGTTTTATTTTAACTCTTTTAAATGAATGAATAAATGGATTAAATAAAATATTAAATAGCTTTACATCTGCTAAGCTCTTGGCATAAATCAACACAGACATGTTCCTGATTTTAGTATTTTACATTGTTTTATAATGTAGCTGTTTATGGGTTTTTTAACACAGTTTTCTTGTGATTTTTAATTAATATGCTTTTTTATGATCGTTGGCTGCAAGTATCAAGCTGTTGTAATGGGCATGACCGTGTCCACTTTGATACACCTGTGTACTTTTGAACTGTTCCAGAGATGACCTTTACTGACCTCTCAGTAAAGCAAGACATTTACCACAAAATCATTCCATTAGCTGTAATCTGAGAACATAGTCACCAAAAGAGACTATTTCTATCTTTGATTTTAGGCTGATGTGATCAAAAGAATAACTTTTGTCATTTTCATGATGTGTGCTTTTAAGCTGTGTTATTCTGTAAGAGTTAAACGGTGTTCACTGCTGTGTTAAAGTTGAAGTCTCGGGTCAGAGAGACCCGACTGTTTTGTTTAGAAATAAGAAGACAGTTAATCCGTTGTTTTTCAGGAGAAGGGCTCCAGTTTCTCTGTCTTTTCCTAAACAATTTCCTTCTGCTGCTGGCTGTAACCTTGGGTCGCGATAACACAAGTGAACTGCTCGACTGGTCCGTGGACCAATGAAAAAGACACAAGTCTCATCTCTCATCTCATGATCTTTTTTAAGTTCTAAGCTGTTGCTGGAACGGAAGAGTATGCTGGGAGCTTCAAAGAGACATGAAGACGTCCCAAAGAGCTGAATGAATGCCTGTCACCCGCCAAGGACAGTCATTCAGCTAAGGATTGTATAACATGCTGTTATGAATCCACTTCGAACGAGCGTAAGCTCAAAACTTTGTTTATTCCTTCCTGGAATAAGCTTATCTTGAAGTCAGAGGCCAGGAGCTGACATATTTTCTGATGACCAAGCGGAACCCAGGAGACGTTGGAAACGTAAACGAATGACCAGTTCAGACGAACTGGGCCTGAAGGACTGTGCATCTTACAGGCTGGTGCCATCTCTTTATCAGACTCGTCGTCGAAAGGTAAAGAGCTGTTTACAAACGTACCTGGATTTTAGCAGAAATCTGATGAGAAGTGTCACTTTGGTAACATGCTCAAGATAATTTCCTTTAAACCATCTTCCTCCTATCTTTTTCTC